>LBNU01017567.1:24216-47591 GCA_014162995.1 Artemisia annua
TATAAAAAACCGTTTTATTTGTTTATCACATCTTTACCATTACATAAGTGAACAAGACTACGGATCTAATACAATAGAAATACCTCATATAATCTCAAACTACAGGAGAACTACTACCCAATTATTAGTAACTTTAATTAACAAAAACAAAACAAAACCAAGAATATGCGAGCTGGAAGAGTTATTATGATGGTAGTGGGCTTGTGCTCGTTAAATCATTTTAAGTGGTTGTTGGCCTGAGAGGATGGTTACAATAAATCAATAATGTCATACATTTTTTGAAAAATCAATTTTAGGTGGTCTAAACATAAAAGAAATAGAACGATAGCTACATAGAGATTAGAGTTATCTATTAATTTACACTAAAAGAATAAATAATAATAAATGACCCTACGTTTTAGCTAAATACAAATAGCAAAGTCACTCAAGAAAGAGGTCCCAGTCGCCCAAGGAAATTAAGTGGGTTGGTTTACTATGCAAGTACAAAGTGGGGACAACCAAACGATATTAATATCACTCTGTCCGTCCTTATCTAATGTTTTTCTTCCACGAAAGATGTCCTGACCGCCAAGAGCGTATTAATTATGAGCGAGAGAGTCTCACGCTCAATTTAGGCGAGGTATATTTGGGATGTCTACGTGAAGTGATCATTTATGGATGTGGGTGGCCTCATCTGGTTTGCTCCCCTTTTCCTGAATATCATTCCTCACCAATTTAACATCTATTTGTATTATTGGTTGAGAGGATCATTCATAAACATATAATTTTCTCTCGTCTGATTTTGGTAATAATAGAATAATCCTGAAGATTTAAGACTTGCTACATACTGATAAAGATATTTTTTTGTACATCATTTTCTTTTCGAGTATTAGCTGTTATATTTAAGTTGCGTAAACATTACACATAAGCTTAGTCATATTAAGTAATTAATATTTGTGTTGTGGAATATGCATATAGTAAAACGCTACTATATCGAAGAGAATACACGCACTTCTCTATCCGTGTTGCTAAGATAACTGCGAACAATTACCTGGTCTACGAATGAAACCTTCAAATCGTGCGACATCTTACATCAAATTGTCTTTACTAGCTATGTAGCTTACCATCTATTTACATATTCAATAATTCTTCCAATTTAAGTATTAGAAGTTTATTGAACTCACTCATACATATTAACTTGCCTAATAGCACTTTAAATAGACCTATCCCAGTGGTAAAGGCGCTCGTGAGAATATTGTACATAATTTTTACCATGCTAATTTGTTTAAATTTTCAGTTATATAGACACCTCTGTAGGAGCACTTTGCTGGTATGTATACCCAACTCTCATCATACTCTAATAACGTTGGAAATGAGTTATCATATTCCGGAGAGATCGACCTTCAGTGTATCTAATGTAGGATGAAATGCTATCTAAATGTATCCGATAGAAACATCTGGCGGACCTATTATTAATTCCATTTGGGATCATTTCACTAAACAACTATTTTAATCCAATAAATCTCCTATAAAGTAGTAAGAATACAGTCTCACGCATATTACATACTACTATCTTCTGATTATTTTATATTATAATACATTACTGAACAATGCCCGTTATTTGAAGATATCTTCTATGCCATTAGGGCATCAAGATACCTTACTACAACTATCTCAAGACTCATATAATATCGTGAACTCTAATACTCGAAACACAAACTTTAAGAGCCGGTGATAATCCAAAGACGTATCCTATACTAAGACCACATTCACCACTGCCATATCAACTTTCTCCTCTCCTACAATCAATTCACCACCAATTCAAGCTCTATCTATATAATCTCGTGAAACTCAATTTGCCACATAAACATACCACAACGTATAAAACCAATCTATAACGTATGACAGCTAGTCATATATAACGTATCAAATAATACCAGCCACTTACCACTGCCACAGTACAATAAAAAAAACCAGACACCTTTTCATTCCTACCTATCGACGACGACTTCGACATAGACGTATTCACTTTATTGTAGTGATCTTCATTTTGTTGTTGAGGACTTCTCAATATTACCGTATTTATTAAGCCAACGCGTCGTTGGTGGTCCAAGACTCAGTGTGACACCCTTATTACGCCCAGTTTAAGAAATGCGTGAGAAAGAAAGGTTTTTCCCTAAGATTAAGTAGATAGCACTTTTGACTAACTTAATTAGATAACGCTACATTGTAGTTCTAAACCTAAATGATTGAAATGAAAGGTTGCTAATCAAATCAAATCACATCATCTAAACTAGACCGCTACATGAAGCTTGCACAACTTGCTTAATTAATGCTAGTTTATGAAAGTAGTGAAAAGCATTGTGAAGAATATGTAGTCACTAGATAATATTGCTTGTGTTTTGGTGTAATATGATAAGTCGATAAATTGTCAATTCAAATATAAGTCAATATAGATAAGCGACTGTTAGTGTTAAATTGACCCTTACCCTTTAAAAAGACAAAACACTTACGTAGCAAAAGTTTCCATCACACTCATTGACTCTATGTTGTTGGTATTGTGGATTTAAACATCTTCATTGGAATTAATTTTTGTTCTTTAATCAAATTTCTTAAATTTGTAAATCTGTGCAAAATAGTTTTATTATTCGTTAGTATCATCTTTATGATACTTAATAATTAGAGGTCTAATCCAACAAATCCAACTTAAAAACGTTCATAACATGTTTGAAAGTTTTAATCAGAACTTCGAACCCTTTCCAGCATAATCATATATCTCAGAGGAGGTCGTATTTCTTTGGGTTGTGCTACGCCGGCTAGGTTAACAAATAATTTTAAAACCTGTTTTTGTCCGTGGTATCTAGGTTCCACCATTCGGGACAGACTTCTACTAGGCAGATATCTTGAGATCAAGGTTCTTAAAGGGAAGGTTTTTTTTTTTTTTTTTTTTTTTTTTCATGGATACCTTTTTTAATTCAAATTATTCCCTAACTATTTTTTATTTTGGATTCAGCGAAAAAAAACAATGACAATAAGCGACTCTATAATTATGTGAATTCTGTGTGTGCTTTTCAATCTGTTTACACAATCTCTCTTGCCGGATTGTTCATGAAGGGTTTAGATTTGTCGGTTTTCTTATTCCTAAAAGGAAAAAGGAAAATGATAGGTTTTGCTGGTTTTCTCATTTTGTTTTGTTTTAAGCTATTACATATTGATTCAGGAAAAATATTATCAATAAGGGCTTTTTAGAGTATTTGGCATTTGTGCTTCACACATAATAGCAAGATCCACGTATCAAAATATATAATTGTGCACTTATATCACCAGTTATCATCACTATGCTTCCATGAGTTTTTTCATCCATAGGTCACCTGGATAAAATTATTTTTTAATTTTCAAGAGACATGATTTAACAAGTTCAAATTGATGGACAATTAGTGAACTACTTTTTAAGTGATTACGTGTGGGAGTACAATGTACATATCGAGTCGATGCAATTTCATACCAACACATCGATGCGACGATTGTTGGGCTTACGTTGGTGTTATAAGTCACACATGAGACCCTCCCACAATATATTGATTGCAAGTTTTTTTTTTAAAAAAAAAAAAAAAAAAAAAAAAAAAAAAAAAAAAAAATCTGTTTTGAAACCTTAGAGACTTCCTGTTTGTTTTACATAAGTACTAATCCGTATTTACTTCTTTAACTTTTTATATGTCGTTACCAAATCATTAATTGATTGCTATGCTTATATGTTTGATCCAAATGCACATTTTTTATATCCTTTTAGTAATATGCATGCATGGTAACGTCTTTAACTTGTCACTTTTACATGGTCGTATTTCTTTAGTAATATGCATGCACATTTTTATATCCTTTTAACAAGTTCAGCTTATATTTCAACTTATTAATTATCAGATGTCAAAATTCCTTTATGTTATCGTACGCAGGGGCGGAGCTAGAAAAATTTTCAAGGATATTTTTTACATTAAACCCGGATTTAGAATGGAGAAAAGCGTGTCATCCATAAACTTAAGAATATCTAAGTTAAATAATTAACTTGTTTGAAAGAAAAAAATTGCGAGAATTAAATGAACATACATGGGTTAAAACACGTAGTATAAGACTAAAATACACTTTAGTAATAGTGAAGGTAGACCTCAAATTAATATCATTTTTATGTGGCATAGACTATATTCAATCAAAAATCTATAAACAAAATATAAGAAAAGAATTTGAAAATATAAGATTTGAAATGTAACAAAAAGATTTAAAAAAAGTACATCATCTCTTTTTTACTCTGTAACTCATGTGACTATCATAAAAATAAGACAAAAAAACAAAAGTTGTTTTCTTCTTTCTATCTTCCATTTTCATCTTCTCTAACACTTCATCCTCTTCACAATTACATCTTTTCTCTTTATAGGGAAAATTTACGAAAATACCATTAAAATTAAAAAATAATAATAATAAAATAAAAATAAAAATAAAAATTACCCTCAAAACGTTTTGGGAGAAGGGGCACATGCCCACCATGCCCCTTCCTACCTCCACCACTGATCATACGTTTGACGTATTTTTATCTATAATTTTGCGTTTTTCTCATTCAAGTAATTTGTGTACATAAGAATTCCCAGTCGGTATAACATAAGCAATGTGTTCTTTTGAAATTTGTTGTATGATGGTTAGTTGCAACATCTAATTGAAAGATTAATAACTTTTTTAAAGTGAAAGCATCTATATCTTTTTTTATGAAAATGAAACAAAGTAATAGTTTATGTTGAGACCCATAAACAAGTTATATATAATGATCGTTAATGCAATAATTATGTTATGCTAATTTAAGAACGTCATGTACATAGGAATCTTTTAAAGAAAGCAAAAAGAGTTTGGTAGTTGAATATATCAAGGGTATTTGTTTCGGCTTATATAGCGGATTTATAACTTATTTGGTTTTTTGTTTATATTTCATAAGCTCATTTTCTGTAGCTTATTTTGAAACTTTTCGGCTTATACAAACTTATCAAGGCATAGTATACGTATAAGCCGAAAAGTTTCAAAATAAGCACAAAAAATGAGCTAATGAAACATAAGCCCAAAATCAAATAAGTCATAAGCCCGTTATATAAGCCAAAACGAACACCCCATAAAGCGTCTAGGTTCATTTTAAATTTGAGACGATTGAAGTTACAAACCCCACATGGTGACGTTACCTTGCAATTATTTGTTTATTTAAAACATTAATAATACGGCCATGTGAAATGAACATCCATGATCCAACCCCCAAACAAACGCATCTCATTATTTATAAATTTTCATAGCCACGTATTTTTCTTCCAAAACTTCACAATACTAGTAAATTTCATGCATGTGATATTTACAGCAACATTATACTACAACATCAATAACCAATCTCGCTAGAGAAAAGTTTGTTGAGGAAAGTAAGATATAGACAATCATACCTCTATCCGAGGATAAAAGAACTGCTTATAACAGAATCTATATATTATAAACTAGAAGAGGGTTAGAAGTTATGTTATACATTTTGGAGTAAATTACACCGTTCGTCCTTGTGGTTTGTGTTGACTGGCGTCGTTAGTCCCTTGACCAAAAAAACTGCACCGTTCGTCCTTAACGGGCAAACGTTTGGCGTCGTTAGTCCCTCCCCTACTAACGCTTGTTAAGTGTTGTTACACCTGAAGTCCCATGAGAGTATACTAGTCATTTCGCAAACCAAAAGGACGAACGGTGCAATTTTTTTTAATACATTCGTAAGTCACGTTTTTTAATACGTTTTCGTCTGTTTTTTTACGTTTTTTTTTTGCATTTTCGTCTCTTTTTTTTACGTTTTCCTCCGTTTTTTACGTTTTCATCCGTTTTTTTTCGTTTTCGCCTGTTTTTTTACGTTTTCGTCTGTTTTTTTTCGTTTTCGTCTGTTTTTTTACGTTTACGTCCTTTTTTTACGTTTTTGTCCATTGTTCTAACGTTTTCATACGCTTTCGTCCATTTTTTTACGTTGTTATCCATTCTTAACCGTTTTTTTCGGTTTCGTCTGTATTTTTATGTTTTCCTCCGTTTTTTTCCGTTTTCATTTGTTTTTTTCCGTTTTCGTCTGTATTTTTACATTTTCCTCCATTTTTTTACGTTTTCATCCATTTTTTAATACGTTTTCGTCTGTTTTTTTACGTTTTCCTCTGTTTTTTACGTTTTCATCCGTTTTTTTTCGTTTTCGTCTGTTTTTTTACGTTTTTGTCCGTTTTTTTTCGTTTTCGTCTGTTTTTTTACGTTTTCGTTCGTTTTTTTACATTTTCATCCATTTTTTGTTTTTGTCTTTTTTTACACTTTCGTTCGTTTTTTTACGTTTTCGCCCATTCTTTTACGTTTTTGTCTTTAGTTCTAACGTTTTCATACGTTTTCGTTCATTTTTTACATTTTATTACGTTTTTATCCACTCAAATGAACGAAAACGTATGAAAACATTATAACAAAAGACAAAAACATAAAAGAATGGGCGAAAACGTAAAAAATCAGACAAAAACAAAAAAAACGAATGATAATGTAAAAAAATGAACGAAAACGTAAAAAAACAAACGAAAACGAAAAAAACGGACAAAAGCGCAAAAAACAAATGAAAACGGAAAAAAAACAGATGAAATCGAAAAAAACGGACAAAAACAGACGAAAACAAAAAAAACGGATGAAAACGTAAAAAAAACGGAGAAAAACGTAAAAAAAACGGACGAAAATGAAAAAAACGGATGAAAACGTAAAAAAAACGGAGGAAAACGTAAAAATACAGACGAAAACGAAAAAAAACGGATGAAAACATAAAAAAACGAAAGAAAACGTAAAAATACAAACGAAACCGAAAAAAACGGTTAAGAATGGATAAAAACGTAAAAAAAAAATGGATGAAAGCGTATGAAAACGTTAGAACAACTGACAAAAACGTAAAAAAAAAAGAAAAAGGAAAAAAAAACGTAAAAAAACGGACGTAAACGTAAAAAACAGACGAAAACGAAAAAAAGACGAAAACGTAAAAAACCAGACGAAAACGAAAAAAAACGGATGAAAACGTAAAAAAACAGAGGAAAACGTAAAAAAAAAAAAGAGAGACGAAAATAAAAAAAAAAGGACAAAAACGAAAAAAAAATAGACGAAAACGTATTAAAACGGAACTTACGAACGTATTAAAAAAAATTGCACCGTTCGTCCTTTTGGTTTGCGAAATGACTAGTATACCCTCATGGGACGTCAGGTGTAACAACACTTAACAAGCGTTAGTGGGGGAGGGACTAACGACGCCAAACGTTTGCCCGTTAAGTACGAATGGTGCAGTTTTTTTGGTCAAGGGACTAACGACGCCAGTTAACGCAAACCACAAGGACGAACGGTGTAATTTACTCTACATTTTGTATCATCATCTTTTCCAAAAGAGATGTGAATTTTATTAGATATGAGTCTGGATATTCTTGTATGTACATTTTATATACGTGTCTAGTGTGACACAAAATGACATCAGTTCGGAACTTTGTAGATAATGAGCTTGCATTTAGTCTTGCATGCACACAAATTGACGTTAAATTACGTAACTCATCACTAATCAAAGTTAAAAAAAAAAAATAAAAAAAAAATAAAAAAAAATAAAATAAAAAAAAAAATAAAAAATTGGACATACGTACGTACAGTTAGTATTTCCGATTTCTTATACGAGTTGTATAACAAAATCAAGATCATGTAAATAAGTATTCGAAATGACCAACATATATAAACACAGGTTTTAGCATATCGTCTTTTCTTCTCGTAATATGTTTTAGCGATATGCAATGTTTACTGTATAGTATTTAGCATGAGCTCAAACTTAAAAATATAAAAATAATAAATAAATAAGTAAATCATTACTACTTTTAGATGAAGCTGACTACAATGATCTTAAATAACATGCACATATGCATGTCATTGTCTACTTGTTTATATTTAAACAAATATATTGGTCGATCTCATAGTTTTTTGCTTTGTCAATTTTTCTGTACAAATAACTCATGTCTTTATTATTCTCACTGTATATAAATTTGAAAAAAAAAATAATAATAATAATAATAACCATTAATCATTTTCTACGAAGTTTCTGGTGGACATATTCGTTAGTTAGTATTATTGTCTTTTAGCAAACAAAATGGTCAGGTGTCACGTTTATAATATCATATATATTTACTAGCTTCATAACCCGCCCATCGGGCGGGTTCGCTTTATATTGCTCGACAAAATTTAACTGAACATAACTAAAATTGTGAATAACGGAAAATATGTTAAACAAAAAAAAATGAAAAATAAAAAACCAGTGTTAATGTATTAGATTTAAAAAGAATAATGAAAAGTATGATTCGGCCCTTGTCCGACAATTGCTTACAACGACTATCCAAACTCCAAAGAATGTATTTATACAGAGTTTGTGTGATAATGCTATGAAAAGCATGTCAGTATCGTGCTATTTCTCGGTGCCTCTCTTCCTCTTGAGAAAATAATCAGTATAATGGAACCAATTAACATGCTTTCCAAAACATTATAGATTTTTCTGCATTAGAAAAAGCAAGCAAGTAATAAAAAAGGGAAAATAATAATAAAAAGAATTAGATATAAAATAACCTATTGTAAGCAGAACATGCTCAAATGCAAAAATATAGTAATCAGTATCTTTAACTCCTCGACTCCATGGAATATTTACACAGTAAACTCCTCCACCCATGGAACCAACGTGCCAAAATCTTATACCTACAGTTAATTGATGTATAAATACCCAGTTATACACTTAGCTTCAGAAGTAGCATATCATGCAGAATAAATTCAGATGCATCCACATGATTATGGTCTAAAACTTTAAGTGAGAATTGAATTTGGTTACCTCATGGGCCGCACCAGTACCACGATAGAAGCATCATGCGTTTAATACTTCAGTTTCCATTAGAGTGGTTGTCTTGTGGTGCAACACTACCAAAAAGCCAATATGCAGCTCTTATAGCCGCATAAATCTCCCCTGGGTTAGTATCTGCAGGCCCCATTGCACTTATTTGTAGCCCATCGCCAGAGTTGTTACCAAAGAGAGGTCGTGGAACTTGGTCTCTGACACTCATAACCCCATTTGAATAACTCCAATTTGAATTCTAATACAAATTAGTAACTACCAATCAAAGAAAAGAAATCAACTATTCATATTAAAATATCAGGTGGCTAAACATGATTGATATATAAGCGTTTTTGGTGACTAATACTATGTTAAACATGTATGACGTGACTTATATAACAGGCCAACTTAAGTTAATTTAGTGACCTCCATAGCATGTGGTAGAGTAGCAACATAATAATTATAATCATAATTGAAAAGAAGCATAAACATGTACCCCGTATGATATAAAGACGTGACGTTTAAGAGGCCACTTTTGACAAAATTTTGATTTGTTAATGACTTCCTATTACTCGCTTCAGGAACCAAGCTGAAGCATGTAGACATATAGTGCATGATTACACTATCCCTAAGAGCAAGTGTGTTCGTGAGTTGCTACCTTTTAATATGCAATGATCACAATTTTGCTAAATGATCACAAGTAGTAAATTTTGCTACCTTTATAATATCATATATATTTATTGTCGCTTTCAAAAGTCAATTATATTTAAGTTTATACGGTAAATAAATCGATATCCGATATAATTTTTATTCAAAGAAAAGTAATAGATTTTTTTCCTGGACATGAAAAGTAGTAGATTATTCAATAGAAGAAAATTACTCATATAAACATATGATTTAGCAATTGTTCGCAATAAGTATAATTTTGTTTTCTTTTCGTCAAATACGATATAAGCGAAAAATGACCTTTTTTTCCTAGTGTTATATGGGAAGCATAAATTTTAAAATAATAAGAGAAAAGCGACCTTTTTTTTTCCTAGTGTTCGATCAAAATCTCAACTCTAATGGCTAATCAATTAAAAAATAATAATAATAATAATAATAATAATAAAGCCATTAATGTTAAAATAATAAGAGTTCTCATTTCTTTTAAGCCTAAAATAAGCAATAATGGACATGGATGAGTTGTTGTCATATGATATTATACTACTAGTAGTATATTAATACACCCATAATCTTCCCAATAATTCCGACGAAAATAGACATTCTCATGCTTAATCACGTTGTTTCTCCATCAACTTTTAGTAGTATTTTATTTTTTGTCTTTCCAAAAATAAAAAAAATAACGTTATAAACCTTGTTCCAACTAAGGAGTTATACCATTTAAATAACACGTTTAGTCTAATAATTTATAACTATTTGCAAAATGAGTAACAATGAATCATATGCACTTTATAATTAGTTTATAATTGATTTATACCTTAACATATTTATTAAACCATTAACTTATATGTACCTTTTACCATTACTTATCGATAGTTATGATCTTCTTCTTCTTCTTTTTCTTAGTTTAGTTCTTATTTAATGGTTTCGAGCGGTATTTTTTAGGTGACCGATGATGTAAGAGTAAGAAAAGTGAGACATTTGGTGTACTTTTTTAGAATAACAATTTTCTCACGCACTTATAACATTTGTCTCACAATACTTTTAACGAGATTTGAACTCACAATCTTGTACTAGTTGGCGAGTAAATTCACGCTTCACTATCTCAAAGGCTTTTGGTGAAACGTAATATATGTATGGAAGTGAGTAAAGCGTTACGTTGTGTTGATCGAGTAAACATAGGGGAGATATACCTTACCTTCAAAGTGAGTTTTGGACAAATTTTAAGACTCGGATTAAGTTAAAGAAAAAACGAAAACAAACCTAAAACTTGTATTTCTATATGATAACGTAATACATTAGTTTGATGTTGCATCTAAATATTGAAGAATTTCCACCAACAGCATCAATTTTTAGATTCCTTGTTATACGCATAAAAAAGGCATCACGCAAACTATCCAATTAATTTAGAGCTAATTCCATTTTTCTCTCAAAAATGAAACAATGATTAAAAGCTTTGCCCTAAATGAAAGTGAGCTCCACATTTGCTCCATCAAATATAAACGAATTGTGCCACTCCATTCAAAAATTGACACATGTCCAATTAGTTAGTGGATTTATTGTGCAACTTGTCAATTTTTGACGCGTGACAATTTTTAAGTGGAGTCGCACAAGTCACACAAAAAAATCTCACAAAATCTCACAAAAAATTTCATCAACCATTTGGACACGTGTCATTTTTTAGTAGCGTCGCACAAGTCGCTTAATTTTGAATTGAGCAAATGTGGAACTCACTTTTTTAGGCAAAGCTCTAATCATTGTTTCATTTTTAGGTCAAAAATTGAATTTGCTCATTAATTTTATGCTTCTTTGCTGAACATAGATCAAATTAAACGTACTATTACTTGTTTTCATTTTTAACTCGGAAACAAGGTTTCGCCATTGGTTTTACATGTGGCGAGACAAGTCTTCTATATGTATCTCACGAGACTTAAAAATACAATCACTTGGTTGTGAAACCTCTCATACCTTATTAGTGTTACATATTTCAACCCTTAGTTAAGTTATACCTTTCACTAGTACGCCAAAGTCCACCTAGTAGTTGTTGCTTCTGTTTACATCTAATTCTTCTTCGACATTTATTGATGGGGTTGTGATTTTGTGTACTCATGTTTTTGCTAAAATTAAAAACGAAATTTAAGTTAAGACTACTTTAAGTTAAGACTAGCAAATCAAGGATATTATTATTGCATTAATATTTCATCAACCATTTGGATTGAAACTTGAACGCAATGTTTGTCTACTACTTTAAGTTAAGACTAGCAAATCAAGGATATTATTATTGCATTAATATTTCAAGCTACAAATTATCCAACACTTTAAAGTCGCTATATTCTCTACTATCTATAATTTGCCTTGAGGCATATTTAAAAATTGTATTTTTTGGGCCTCATTTGTGGGCTTAATTTAGCCCAGCACTCTTACCCCTCTTTTCACATTGTATGGTTTATTTGGTTTATATTAAGCAATTGGTATATTTTACTCTTAAACCACCGCTTGCACTTTGCGTTTCCCAATATTTTGCGATCGTTTTTTTCTCTCAACTTCTTGATTTCTCAGGTGGGTTTCTTTTTTGCCTGTTGTTGTGTTTTTGTTTACCCGTATGCTAAATTTGGTTTGCTACGTATGTTTGTTGTCCTGTTTATGTGTTTCTTTCTTCCTGCGCGTATTCTTGTAGCTATTATCCTGCCTATTTCTAGGATTATGTTGTTTCATTTGTAGTGTTTGTTTTCCTGCTGTGTTTGTTGCATGAGAAGTTGTATGTGACATGAGAAACAAAAGGAAAGCCGTGCCAAATAGTATGGCAACAGATATGTCGATGGAGGGATCTGGTAGTATATCTGGTGGCGCTTTCAGTGGAACTGCTGGCCACTACGGTTGTTCGAATGCGGTATATAATGCTGCGTCTTCAGGCAATATTAGTGGTGCTGCTTCTGGGTCTTCTGATTCCAGTGTTCTTCCAATTGCTGCACCTGGAACTTCTATGGTCAATGCTGTCACTTATTCACCTGCACAAGCAATAACGGTTGACGGTTTAGTGTCTACCTTTAGAGTTGCTAATGCCATGTCACATTCTGATGCTTCTGATCAATCTGGGTTGTCTATTCAAGGTTAGGTGCTTCTTTTTACGTATTTAGGTTATTTACTTTCGTTTATTGCATGCCTAAACCTTGCAGATATATTATCTGATTGCAGGTTCAGTTGCTTTTCCGACACCGATTTCTAATAATGGAGTCTCTGATAATGTTCCTATGGTTTTAGATTTCTTAGCTGGTCAGGTTATGGGCAGCAGCGTACCTACTCCGTGTATGTTTCGTTTGAAGTGAATATTTATGTTCTTTTAATCTGTATGTTACATGCTATATTGCATTATACATCGTTCTTATGCTTATTTTTTCATCGTGTCAGCTTCATCAACTGGTCGTCCTGCTTTACCACAAACTGCGGTGCCTACTAGGAGGAGGAGTCGTGCATGTAATATGCATATTTATTCTGATTGCTAATCTTTCTTGGGTTTTTATTATTGTTGGGTGTCTATCATTATTACTTTACCTTCTATTTTCTTCTTAGGTGGAATGCGTTCCTCTTCTGACCGACAGCATACGTTCACTGGTACACTTTCTGCGCCTTAGAAAACAATAGCTAATTTGCAAAAAATGCAACACTTCTTCGGGCTTACTGTCATGGTTACACCAGCAAAATAATTATCGTGACATACCTGCAACGCATAGCAAATTGTTATTATACTTTTTGGACCAGACCTTGCTTCTGTTAATGTTTGGTGCTCATTTAATTTCTGTTGCTAATGCAAAGACTTAATAGCCAGGCCGTTTCTAAATTTTGTCCCTTTTCATTCACTGATTTCGCTGCCAATGGCTTCTATTCTTATGATATTCATTCATATTTGTGTGTATTATGTTCAGATAGTTTAAGTGCATGTGACATGTACAACTTATTTATAAGAGCTCATTCAGTTCTAATTCAGTTATGATTTTCTCTCCTAATTCAGTTACGCTTTTTGCCTAATCTAATTATACACGTTGTTTGTCTGTGTGCTCTGATAGGTCATCCACATATGCAACATGCTAATTCAGAACCAGTGCAGGGCCCTATTGCTCCCCGACAGCGCCAAGGTTCGCTTTTATGTTCTGTTTTCTTATCTGTCTTTTGATGTGTTTATTAGTCGTAGAATTTTTTTGAACGCCTTATTTATTCTATTCTTTTGTAGGCATGCCGTTAGAGTATATGCGTTTCGGTTTCTGTGATAAAGTGTGCCAGCATTGTGGCGCTCTGTTTTGGCTGGAAGAAAAGCGAACCGGGATGCCAACATCTGCAGCACCTCAGTATCAGAAGTGCTGTGCCGGTGGGCATGTTGTCTTGCGCACATATTCTGAATATCCCGCATACATTATGGATTTGTTTTCGGACAGGCATTTCATTGATAATATAAGGGCATATAATCAAATGTTTGCAATGACGTCGTTCGGTGCCACTGTCGACAATTCCGTTAACACAGGCGGCGGTCCATATGTGTTTAGGGTTTCGGGCCAAATATATCACTGGATCGGCGGGTTCTGTCCTTCGGGGGATGACAATCCGAGGTTCTTACAGATGTATATATACGACACAGACCATGAGATACAGCATAGGCTTTCGCATTTTCATTCGAACGAAAGGCGTATTTTGCAGGAAGAAATTGTTGAAGGTCTTATTCAATTTTTTAATCAGCACAACGCATTGGTTCGTTTGTTTCGCACTGCAAGAGATAAGTTACAAGAGGCTGATATACCAGACTTTCAGATCAGATTGTTTGGGGTCGTTGGAGCGAACCAGTATGAGCTACCTACTGCCGATACCATAGGTGCTATTGTGTACGATGGTGGCCCCGAAACAACGACTCAGTATGATGTGGTGATACAGCGCCACTCTGGAGAGGCGGAGAGCGTCAACAAATTGCACCCAACATACATGGCTTTGCAATTTCCTCTGCTCTTTATTTATGGTGAGCAAGGTTATCATCTGAATTTGATGCTTACAGAGTCAGAGGGCATGGATACGCAGGAACAAAAGCGCATAACGATGAAAGCTTATTACGCATACTAGCTGTGTGACAGGATAGGAAGTGTAAGTTTAATAACTCGTGCTGGAAGGCTTTTTCAACAGTATGTTGTCAATGCATACTGCGTCATTGAGCAGGCTAGGACTGACTTCATTAGGCGTAAGCAAAATGACATACGCACTGAATATCTGTCGGGAATTTATGATGCCATCACCAGAGGCGATCGAAGTGGGCGTGATGTTGGGTCTCGCATTATTTTGCCAGCGTCTTTCACTGGGGGACCCCGTTACATGTATAGTCATTATCTGGATGCCCTCGCTATCTGTCGAGTGCACGGGAATCCAGCTTTTTTTGTTACGTTCACTTGCAACGCTAAGTGGCCTGAAATTCAGGAGTACATGAACAACTTCCCGCTGTTGAATACTGCGGATAGGCCGGATGTAGTCGATAGAGTTTTTGAACGAAAGATTCATGCGCTCATAAAGTTTATCAGAGATGAAAAGATCTTTGGGAAAATACTCGCAGGTGATTGTTTACTTTTACAGTTCCATGATTTGATTTCCAATAAATTTGTTATTATTTCTCACATAATAATCAAAAGCTAACGTCTCCCCTTCCTGTCGTATATTTTTTCAGTTCTTTATACAGTCGAGTTCCAGAAGCGAGGGCTGCCGCATTGTCATATATTATTGTGGACACAGCACGGGCTAGCAAATGCTCAACAGCCGAATGTCGATGCATATATCAGTGCTGAGCTTCCTGATCACATACATGACCCGGAGGGATTCAGAGTCATTTCTGAACTGATGATGCATGGCCCATGCGGTCGTGCAAATCCAAACGCTCCGTGCACTGTTGGCCGTGAGAACTGTAAAAAGCAGTTTCCAAAAGCTTACTGTCAAAGTACTTATACTGATGCTAAGGGGTACGTCCATTATCGCAGGCGTGAAATAGGCATAGGTGCATATCGTCGGGGAGTCAGGCTAGACAACGGATATGTAGTGCCTTATAACCGTACGTTATGTATGGCATTTTATGCACATATTAACGTGGAATATTGTGGTTGGACAATGCTTATAAAGTATTTGTTCAAATATATTTCTAAAGGCACAGACAGAATTATCGCTAGGGTTGTTAGGCCAATAGGGGAGCAAAGGAATGATTCGAGCGCATCGGCCAGCAGTTCATCTGTGCTTAGAGGACCTTCCGTGCACGTAGATGAAATTAGGAATTTCATGGACGCAAGGTATATAGGTCCTCACGAAGCATGCTGGCGAATTTTGGGTTTCGACATTCATAGCAGGGATCCCGCAGTCCAAATATTAGCTGTTCACGCTGAAAACATGCAGCAAATAGCGTTTCGGGCGTCACAACGTCTTACAGCAGTCGCTGACAATTCTATAAGCAAGAGAACAACACTAACGGAATGGCTTGAGTACAATCAACTGCACCCCTATGGTAGGCACTTAACTTATTTGCAGTTTCCGTCCGAATTCGTGTGGTCACTAAGGAATCGTACTTGGTCACGTAGGCAGAACAGGAATAAGCCATCCATAGGGAGGCTCACGTACGTTCATCCAGCTAGCGGTGATCTCTTTTTCCAGCGGATGCTGTTATGTCATCAAAAAGGTTGCTCTTCCTTTTCAGACATCCGAAAAGTAGATAATGTAGCCTACTTTACTCACCGGGCTGCCTGTGAGGCGATGGGCTTGCTAGGTGACGATCGAGAATGGACTGTCGCTTTGGAAGAAGCATCGGCATCAGCAACAGCTTCCGAGTTAAGGGATTTATTTGTGCAGATGCTAATATTCTGTGATGTTGCACAACCCCCCCGTATTGTTCGAGTCACACTGGGAGCGTATGCGCGAAGACATACCATACAGATTATCAATATTGTTGAATCTTCCCAACCTTCATGTGAATGAGGAGATGGTCAAGGGCGGCATTCTTTATGAGCTACAGGCATCACTCGCGTTTTATGGGAAATCTTTAACAGATTTCTCATTACCAAGACCCCCTGATAACCTGCTAAGAATACTGCGGAATCGGTTGGTCATGGAAGAACTTGGTTATGATCGTGAGCAACTAGCCCAAGAAAAAGAGCAACTTATTCCTCAGCTTAATGAGCAGCAACGTCGAATATTTGATAGAGTTATGGCTGCCGTAGCAACTGGCACTCAAGAGCTTTTATTCGTTTATGGTCACGGTGGGACAAGGAAGACATTCTTGTGGAAGGCTATTCTCTGCGCATTAAGATGCGAGGGTAAAATTGTGCTAGCTGTGGCATCGTCTGGCATAGCCTCTTTGCTTCTACCCTCTGGTCGCACAGCCCATTCGAGATTCAAATTGTCACTCAATTTAACGGACAACTCATTATGCAACGTTAAAAAGAATACTCAATTGGCAGAATTACTGGGTAAAACAGATTTGATTATATGGGATGAGGCTCCGATGAACGATCGTCGATGTTTTGAAGCGTTGGATCGCACATTAAGAGACATACTAGATAAACCTAGACATTCTTTTGGGAAGAAGACGGTAATTCTGGGTGGAGATTTTAGGTAGACGCTACCGGTGAAAAAAAGAGCATCTAAAACAGAGATAATCGCTGCGTCAATCGCCGAGTCATACCTTTGGAGTCGCTTTCAAGTTGTACTCTTACACCAAAATATGCGGCTGCATAGTGCTGCTACAACAACCGGCATTGATAGCAGTATAGTGGCTTTCTCAGAATGGTTGCTTGCAGTTGGTAATGGTATGGCAGGTGAACCCGATGAAACAGACCCAGAAAACAGTCGCTGGATTAGAATACCGGACGAATACGGTATAGACAACTCAGAAACAGGTTTGGCAGACCTAATAGGATTCATATATGACGACGAAACATTAGGAACCCCTACAGCAGAATCGCTACAACAAAAGGCTATTGTGTGTCCTAAGAATGAAACCGTCGACATGATAAACAATACAATATTAGAGACTCTGCATACTCCAGGGCATTCATACAGAAGTTATGACCAAGCTACGCCAAAAATGAATGATGGTGGCGCAACAGAGTTGTTGTACCCACCAGAATACCTAAATACCATGGAATTTCCAGGCATGCCTTAGCATATATTATCACTCAAGATCGGGTCACCTATAATGCTGCTACGGAATCTTAATCTCATAGGCGGCCTGTGTAATGGAACGCGCTTAATAGTTACCCAGCTGCTCCAGCGTATTATTGAGGCAAAAATAATTACAGGCACTAGGGTGGGTCAAAAAGTGTTTTTGCCTAGGATTTTGCTTACACACAACGAAGACAGCCTTCCCTTCACATTCAAAAGGAAACAATTTCCAGTCAAATTATGTTACGCCATGACTATCAACAAAAGCCAAGGACAGTCCCTAAAAAAAATAGGAGTGTATCTTCCTCAGGCAATATTTGGTCATGGACAGTTGTACGTTGCATTATCTAGGGCTACCTCCCCACAAGGATTAAAAGTGTTCATTTCCGACAGCTCAGGGCACGAAAAGAACACTACAAAGAATATCGTCTATCAAGACTTTCTGACTAAGATTATGGTACCCGGGTTCATAATCTCAGGGGATTGCAATAATAATGGGCCTTCTATACATACTATATGGCTTTTATACACGCTACCTACCATTGACAACAAATATGTGCATTATATATGCCGATTAGCCTGCCTACTTATTTGTCCCTTAATTATAATGTTAGCATATTGCTTCAGTGCTTCTTATTTGTATGTTCATTAGAAGTTACCAATTCTCATGCTAGATTTCATTTACCTACAAAATATTTCCATTTACCGCATATGTTAGCACTGACAGTTTAGATATATAATTCTCAACATGCTACGTTTGTTTCATGTGTACACATACACGCCTTGCATTAGTCACATACCTGCGTTGATGAATTCTGTCGCACACACCAAGTTATAAATTCGTTGGCGTAAAAATTAGTTATCTTGATATGGAATTATGTTAAATAACTGATACTACGTTTTCAACATATCTTTCATATTTATTAATATGCACATTTACAGGGCAATGGCACTAACCAGTGATGTAGCAGCGCAGTCAACAGCAGCAATACCAGTTGTCCCCCAAAGATCACTCGCTTACTTTACCGAGTTGAATCCTGCAGACAACAGTAAATTTATTGAGGCAAGGGTCTACCGTAAGTGGACAGCCATGAAAGCACCAGCTCTTATTCCGACTGGATTTTCATGCATACTGATTGATAAAAAGGTATATAATAATTTCTATAATTTTAATTTTTACAGTGCTATACTAAAACAACACCAGTTTTTTTATGATGCGACTTGACCCAATTAATTACAGGGATCAGCGATACAAGCAAACTCAGACTTGAAAGACAAAGAACGATTTGAACGCGAATTACAACAAAACTGTGTCTATAGAATACTGGGATTCGGGTTCGAAAAAACAGATGGCTGGCGAAAAACACTTGATAATGATATGACTCTTTGTCTTGGAAAGCATACAGAGACACATCTGTTAAAGGATGATAACTACCCACATCACTATTTTAATTTTGCAGCCTATAATGAGCTTGGTCCAAGACTAGAGAAAAAAAATCCTATTCTTACAGGTTAGGCCACTAACTACACCATTCATTTTAATTTAATTAGTTTACTGGCTGACAATCTCAGGCGAATATTTGCAGATTATATCGGTTACATTCATAATGTGGAAAAGGTGAAAGAATATGGAGGTGCAACCGGCAACAAAATTAAGCTACGAAATATAGGAATTCGTAATCTCAAGTATGTTAAGAATTTTTTATTCTTAGTAATGAATATATCGGGAATGTAAACCTTATATAACGAAAATTTTATAGCAACAACGTCGTCATTTTCACTCTTTGGAATGAAAAAGCTGACAACTTTGAAGAAGATGAGTATATGAAAATGGAAAAGCCAGTTGTATTGGCAATTAGCTCATGCTACCTAAAAACATACGGCGGTAAGTAAAATAGCTCACCATATATGGCACCTCCGTCTTTTCCGAATTTCCCCTTCGTATAATACTTTCCGTTTAATGAGCAGGCCAGCTTCAACTGTCAGCTACATCTGCAACTTCGTATTACTTCAACCCACCAATTGAGGAAACCACAGAGCTGCTTGCTGCGTACAACCGAATTAAATAATCAGTTTTTCAAAACCTATAATAGTTACATCAATAATAAGGTTTCACTTTATATGAATGCAGGTATAACCAAGGCAGCACACGAGTTCCCGAATTAGAATTGCAAACTGAAAAGCTTACAAATTGGGAACAAGAAAGGACTCGAAACAGAGTTCCATTGGGAACGCTACTACAAATTGATCCTAACACGCAACAGGTATAAATACAAATACTGATACCTGGCCTCCTTACCATACAAAAATAAATTCTAACAAGTGGCATTCACAGCGTGTCCTATTCACTCAAGAAGTTATGATACTTCGGATAGACACGACCCATGACTGGTACTATCAAAAATGCGACGAATGTGGTGGGAAACTAACATATGGATTCGTGCACGGGCATTGCCACCAATATGGAAGTCAGTCAAAGCCCGAAAAAAGGTATGCTAACATAAGCTATACCTAATAAATATGTATACATACCTTGGAACATTTACTCTAACCCGTTCTCCAATGCAGCTACTCTTTCAGGTTGATAATGACAGACGGTACGGGAAATGCCACTATGACTTGCTTCACTCCTAATACGGAAGGCTTGATTAAAGATGTCAACACATTGCTCGAAGAAGTCGCCGACAAAAATCCTGAAATAATTCCACAGCAGATAACAGCCTTAGAAAATACGCGTCATGTGTTTCAATTTAGGTTTGCCAAGCCAATAGGAAAAGGACCTCCCACGTTTGTATTGCAAAAAGTTATGGACCACATACCTACAATACTGCCAACGCCGGCAGAAGGGCCATCGTCTCCTCCACCTGCTTCACCAACTGAGCAAACATCCACGTAACTTACGACACCACTCACAGCACCACCAGCAAGTCAGGAAACACCAACAGACGCAGAAGATGCAACAAGCCTGCCAATTTCATCAACCGTCAGAAAGGTGTTATTTAGCACTTCTGTTCAAGAAGAACCAGATCGAGAATCAAAGAAGCAAAAGACAGAGTAGCTGCACAAAAATATGTTATAGTATGTGTTAAACAAATATCGCCTAAAAACGTTTTTATTACGTTTAACGTCTTTGCTAATTTTGTTAATGACAAGGGTACAAAAACTTATAGCTTGTAATGAGAAATCACTTTAGTTTCTAAGTCTTATATAATTTAGACGTTGCATTTCTATTTAGGTGAAACTTGTTTATACTGTTTAAATGAAAGCTTTAGAAAGTATAATTCATGAATATTTTTGTATTTAACTAACTATGAATCACATAATGTAGTCTAGCTAAAGTTGACTGTGACTTAGGTCTTTTTATTAAGTGTTGTACACATTCAAGTATTGAAGGTCCTATTATGTGCTATTGTGTTAGGATGAAGTCTAGCATTTCAAATATTGATGTGACTTGACTTGGATTAGAGTTGTACCATAAGATTCATGTGTGCCTTAAAATACTTGCTTCACGACGTTGTGGGTATTTGTATTCTTGATTAGCTTACATAGCTGAGTATCGCTACATGTTCTAGCTTGTATTGGTCACACATTCGTCTTAACTAATTGTTGTCCTTATGCTATTTAAGGGTGGAACATTGTGTGTTTGGATTGCCCCATAAGTTTTAAGTCAGTTTAAAGTACGGCATGATAGGATAATGTGACGTGTATTGATCTGATTTGCGATGGAATTTGATGTGTTGTGTCACTCATATGTAATGAGTTTTTTTCCATTACATCTTCATACAGTTACATTGTGTGTAATAAGTCTTTGCCTCAGTTGTATATGGGATATGTCTCATTTTATGTCAATCTTCATCATTTGACACATGGATTAAGTAGCATTGTGGTTTGACTCTCTTTAGGCTTGATGATGCATGGAAGAAGTCTTACATGGAGTAATGCATTACCTATGGATGTGACATTGAATTGTGGTTTGTACGGGGATTTTACTTTGTGTGCCAAGTTGGAGTTCATCGAGACCTGTCGGAACCCTCGGAGTTCAACGGCTGAGGCCTTGCTGAGTGGTTCCGGCCAAATCCGCACGAGCTGACATCTTGTAGTATATAAATACAAGTCACTGCAAGAAAACTCGTCACTTAGCCCAATAATCCACATATCCTGCTAACTAACCCAGAATCATTTTGACTTGGTGATTACTTATGTAGCAGAGAACGTCACAAGATCAATGAGAAGTTACAAGTTTCAACAAGAAGTTCAAGACTGTTAACTTAGTCTAGTATAAGCTTTGGATTTACGTCATAGGTTTTGTCAAGTGATTCGGTTAGTATTTTAGCTCAAAAGGTTATCTAGGTAATGGGAGTTGGTGACCTTTAAAAGAACTAACGGGGAGTGTGACCCTTGTTAAAGATCGACATCTAGCCTTGTGTGGTAAAGGAATTGCGACGTTAGGTGGTTTACCTTGGAATAGACGCGGTATTTAGCTTGAGTACCGATAAAAGTGTAAGCGACGTGTGAAAAGGTTCGTCCAGCGGAGAAGGAGTTTTGGTGATTAGTGCTTGAAATCTCGAGTGGACACTCGGCGGGGACGTAGGGCAAGACAAGTGAGTCTGTAGCCGAAACACATAAAAAATCGTTGTTGGGTTGACGTAGTATCTCTTACTACATGCACATATATATTGGTTGATTTATATTATTTGAGTCTTCAAAGTACTTTCCATTCCATATAATAAAGCAAAACGTCACAATATCTATTACTGAAAACGGGTAATTGTAAAAGATAATTAAATTAAAAAGCGGTAAATATTCAACCCCCCTTCTAGTTTTCACAATTGATCAAAGACTACGTTTACTCGAAGGTTCCTAAAATATATGTATTTACAACTTGGACGATCATGGATTTGAAAAGTCTCAAAGAAGGAAATTATATCAAAAACTACCGCTATTGAAAAAGAATAGGTTTCCTGAATGGAAAGTAATTTTGAAAGCTATTTAGAATCCAATGACCAAGATCTTGCATATTTCTATTGGTATTTCAACCAATGAAATCAAAGTTATGATAATCAAAAAGGGTAGTCCTATAATCTTATAAAAGGACAGTTAAAGCTAGAACATGATTTATTAAAGCCTTAGCCACAGAATGAGCTTGAAAAGTTTTTATGTCAAACGGCTAATGATATTTGGAAACAATGATCTAAACCGTCACCAAGAAAAATTCGACGTCAAAAGATAGCAATTTGATCATTACATGGAATTGGGATCTTAGAAAGACTAGATAGATAATACTGAAAATAATAATATATACGGTATTGAATGTTTTGAGATGCAAGGTACAAGTGAAGACGAGTGTACATGTGTATTGAATAGCTTGGAATTACGGACTGAAACGGAGTGTGGACGGAAGGACAATAATCCGGATGGGTGATTGGTGCAAATCATCGAAAACAACAAGCAATGGTATCATGGTGAAAACAAACTTTGTGTTTGACACATTCATTTTAGAAGTTCTCCAAAATAGAAAACGGAGTCTAAACTTTTGGTAACTTAAACTAAAAACCATCTTTAACATATGAGTCTTCAAAAGTTTTAATTGAATGGACTTGAAAAGAATTTTGTTAGAAGATAAAATTCTAAGACTCGAGAGTGGTTTGAAATTTGATCTTAG
>LBNU01017570.1:3950-18720 GCA_014162995.1 Artemisia annua
TTGTTGTATTATAAAATGTTGATACTTAAAGAATACATTGTTTCAATTCTATAGTTATACAAATAGTTCCAAGTTACCATTGGACAATTGGAAGGACATAACACAAACTTATAATGCAAAAGAAATAGATCAAAGCATACAAGTCTACATAAGATATAACTAATGGCATCAACCGATAATGTTAAAAACGAGGAATTTAGCTCCAGAATGTTGTTGCGGGGAGTTTAAACACATAATTAAGCATGATAAATTCATATCGGTTTATAGCTATTTACTTTGCATGAACACGAAAAGATTTTATAATATTATTTAAGTGTAATTAAGGAATGTATGTATTTTTATAACGCTTGATTTAAATTTTTACTCTAAATTAGATGCTTCTGTGAATGCGTATTCAAATTTAATTATTGGTTATTAAAAGTAATATGTAAGTTTTAATTTATATACTTCTATAAACCTTTAATATTCTTCTTTACAATTGGATTGAAATTTGAATGCAGGAATCTGACATAAAAATGAGAGTTTTATATGGGCACAACGCGCGCGGGCAAGTTGAAAACCTTGTTATCATTTTATCAAAACTCTATTCAATGATAGTTTTAGCCTTTAAATTATTTTCATCATCACTTTCATACCCCAAACCAAATACATGCATACACCCAAACACAACACAAATTTGTGAACATAGAATTGAATCTAAACTCTTGCCTATAAAATGAAATGTATATAAACTTACGCCTGAATAGCATATGGTTGAAGAAACCATGAGGATGAAATTCTGGTTTGGTGGAAGAAAGAAGCTGAAGAGCCGTCATATCATCTGCATCCTTCTCACGAATTAACTCTGGATAAGTGATTGCTATCATATGAGCGATCCCTGAAAAAAGAAATTTCATACTAAATAGATTAGAAAAAATATGTTACTTAATTTCCAACAAGGAAACCAGTTGTATCACAAACACTTACAGTAGTTTCTACTAAGAATTGCAATATGGAGTATGGTAAATTTATCATCCCTGTGAAGAAATGTCTTTAAATCTGGTCCTTCAACTGACCTACTGACTGCTCCATGAAGGAACTTGAATATGTTGGACTTGCCATGGCGAGCGGCGTAGAACAAAGCAGTCTCTCCCTCTTTGTTGGTCATGCTAAGCAACATCGGAGCCCTGCGTAGCACCTCTTCTGCAACCTTGACTGTCCTATTGTTTGTGCCCGTCTCATGGAGAATAGTGTTTCCACCAGTATTTTGCCATGTAAGTTTGTGATAATCGCAAGAAGACACCATATCTAGTAGCTTAAGTGCTAGGTTGGTTCTCTTATGGTAAGTGGCCATATGTAGAACGGTGTCTTCATGTATTGTCACTGTATGCAAAGGGCCCTTGGGAATTTGCCGACATATATCGATTACAAGGTCATCTTGTTCACTCATCAGAGCTCGATACAAGTTAGAATTGATGTTCAAGTCTTGAGTTTTGGTGATAGCCATTTTTAAGGGGAGTGACAGAGTAAGGGAGGTAAGACCTTAGCTTGTTGAAATTTATAGCCTTCAAACAATGTGATTCACATGCATGGAATATAAAATGCCTTGGGAAGTGTTTCAAAGTATAGAATCACAAACCTGAAACCACTTTGAATTAAATTCTAAATGGTATATAGTGTAAGAAACATGAAAATTCTCATACACAGCTAGTGTGCAATTCATGCAATTTCAGCGTAACTCATACCAATTGCCACGTCAATGTTTCATATTTTTTACAAAACTTTAGTTCCCAACTTATTAAATACTACGTTTTAAATTTCACAATATTTTATCTAAACAGAACATTACATTCCACTTTCCACCTTTTTTTAGAGGTAAATGTGTTGACTCACCAAGCAAATCCTGGCCAGGCATTATTTTTTATCAAAAGAGAAACTCCTGGCCAATCATTGTTTTAATTGGATTTAGATGTCAATTTATTAAGGTTTTAGCAAGGTTAATTAGATTGTTTTGACGATGTATTGTTTTTTATTTAGTGTGTGTGTATTGGTTTAAATTTGTAGAAGAATGATCTTATAGTTTTGTTGAAGAGTGAGTTGGTGTTTTTTGGTTAAGGTTTGGGTGTTTTATTTAGTCTGTGGTAAACAGGTTACTATATCAAGAGTATGACTTGAACTGCTCATTGTGGAGCCTGATGGTCAAGCAATAAGTTTCCATATTTTTCTAGCCTTTTGTTTTGTATGCTCATCTTGTGTCTTTGTGAAAGTTAAGTCACATAAGGGAGTGTTACCAAATGGCTTGTGTCCCAATAGTAGCCCTTGTTGCATGAGAAGCTCTCCAACTACTTAAATACTCTAATAGACAATAATTAATACATTATTCATCGTTGAACATACAATTCAATTTTTTTTATAAATCCTACTATTTTTTTTATCAAATAAAAGATAATAAAGTAAAAATATCCAGCTGAGTAGGGCTCGTGTTTTTACAGGAAATCTCTAGCCAACCTTCCTGCAAGAGATCTTTTCTTTATATCAAACATATTGGTACTACAGAGAAATGATAACTCCAACAATTTCTTTGTTCTCAATGCTTCCGCCCGAGAGTCGCTCCACCGACCGGAACACTTAGCGATGCTCCCGTATTAATTACGTTCCTTGAAAGTGTCAAGAAAGGGAAATGAATTATTTAATCCTTTTTAATGAAATAAAGTTTTTGATCGAAATATGAATAAAACCGAAAGACCCCTAAACGAATCACACTTTTACCACTAAACTATACCTGGTTGTAGGTTCAAGTCCTGCTTAGGACATGTGAGATAATTTATGGTTGTATATTGTGAGATAGTTAATTGTCGTTCTATAAAATAATAATAATAATAATAATAATAATAATAATAACAATAACAATAAACAATAACAATAACAATAACAATAGTAAGGGAGTGTTTTTTAGTCACCTTTGTTGAATTCCGAATTTTTGCCATTTTCTTGAACTTCTCATATTTTTTAGATATCGTGCTTGAACCCGCACCCATTTGGTTGGGGAGCTTCTCACACAACATGGGGTACCATTGGGACACAAGCCTTTTGATCAGGGGCGGACCCAAGCATAAGGTTTGGGGGGGCGGTGCCCTCCACGATTCGCCGAAAAAGTTCAGATTTTAGTGTAAAAAAAATTTTTTTTGGACCATTTTATTAAAGTGCACCCCTCCAAAAAATCAAATTGCCCCCCACCTTGAAGCCAAAAATGTAAAAACCTTGGTTTTTAGTGTTAAAAAAATAAAAATTATGACCTTTTTATTAAAGTGCATCACGAATTTTATAAAAAAAAATTTTTTTGCCCCCCGCCTTGGAAAATCCTGGTCCGCCACTGCTTTTGATGACTACATTTTATTTAATAATATATCTTCGTATGCTAAATACAAGTTGGTAACAAAATCATCAAGAAGAGGATTCATGTCCGATTGAGCATGTCATGCCATCCAGATGCACTGAAGAGTTCAAACAGAGGGTTAAGAAGAACGATCAACTAAAGGCTGAAGCCAAGGCAAGGGATGAGGTGATCAGTACTAAGAGGCAACCACTCGGACCCAAACCATGATTTAATAGAAGAAATATCATTTTTCTTATGTGTGATGCTTATTTACAAGCTTATTCTGATTACATAATTTAGAACCGGTTATATTAAAGAGCAAATAATTTCTTTCTTGGGCTAAAGAAACTTGTTCATAATGAGTTATTTAAGTTTGTTTAACTGCAGCTTGTGTTTGAACCCAATAACCACCTGTAGATGCAAAAGAAGTTTTGAAGCAATTTAATGATGATATACACATGGTTTTTTCAGTATTTAGTTTACGAAACCATACTATTAGACCTGATCATAAGTCCCAAAATAAATGTTGAAGGTTTTTTAAGAGTCGGCTTTTAAGTTACTTGAGCTAACCTAAAGTATGTCCAAGTCAGCATATCAAGCTCCAATTTTTAATGAAATGTGCTGCTAGCTTGTTTCAAGTAATGGTGATATTTGTACAAGATATTGAATCAATCTCAAATTTTCATTAAGTTGAACTCAAGCTCAAATCATGAGGGAAATGTTGAGGTGCCAATTTGAATTTTATTGCCCTATAGAATTGAACTCGGTTTTGCAACACTAATTATAAGAGGTAACTTTATGGAGAACTTGATTGTGGAAGAGATATGGAATACTAGCAAGTTAAAAAAGAAAGAAAGATAAATCAAAAGCAAAAGAACATATACCCCCAAACTCACCTCATAAGATGCATCTGCCATCATTTTGATAAAGCTTACAAATGACACTGAAGCTAAAGGAGGGTGAGTAAGCACAAAGAAAAGAACATGTACCCCCAAACTCACTTCTACTAAACTCAAACAAACTATCTTTCCCTTCTACTAAACTCAAAGAACATGTACCCCCAAACACACATCACAAAGGTGCATCGCGTCATTAGGAATTATGAAAAAATTCGTCTCAAGACATCAGCACATGTTACACGGCAGTTAATTTAGACACACATACATCTCTTAACGTCATCAGACTATATGTTATGAAACAAGAAACTGTCAATCTTCGTAGAACTTATACAATCATCCTTTCAATTATCTAAATCTACTTGTACGGTATTGTCCCTTACACGCACCAAACGACAATATTACAGCAACGCTTGTGACAACACCTAAACAACAAGTGTATCAGAGGACTAAAATAAATGGCTCTACATGTCATGGAATTACCAGGCTTATTATACTTCCATGAACAATAACACAATATAAATCCTAAATCCAAGACTTGCTTGAATCTGCTCTAAAAGTACTTATGGGCTATGGCAACCTACATATTATCAGTTTTTAGTACTTTTCAATTATAATTCCTTCTAATAATATTATAAAATTTGGAGAAACAGAAAATTAGTTGTAACTATACGATTACCCGTGCATAGCAACGGAATTTTGTAGCGGCAGATAGTTATAGTGATATTTTGGCACAATATACTAACCTCAACGTGAACATTTTCTTGATCGTTCATTTCCATTTCCATCAAATTAACTATAAATTAAGACAAGAGTAAAAAGAAGTGTATGGTGTTTATATATTATAGAGTAGTATGATTTTTTGGAAACTATTGTGCTAACTAAGGGGTATAATAGGGAAAGAACATTACTGAAAAGTTAGGAACTTTTAAGAGATTAAGAGATGCGATGCATGCTTTATAAGTAGTTAAGATTAAGATAATCTGATGATTGGGAGTAATTATAAGAATCCAAATTATTGGTTTATTACTCACTTTAAAATACACATCCAAACTAATTACACTAAAAATACACAACCAAACACCCCTTACTCAAAATAGGGACACAGAATAAAGTAAAGGCTAGCAGATTATATAAAGAGTGGAAACAAAACAACCCTTTATAGTTATGCATACCTTCCTTAAGCCTAACTATCAAAGCTGAAAATGAAGACATCAATATTAAGCAGATTCTTACCTCTGCTGCTCCTACTTGTTCTCTTTTCAGGTTTTTCCCTTCTCCACTCCTTTGTGTTGGTGAAATTTTCATTTAAATTTTGTAAACTGTAATCATTTTATAAACAATAATATTTTGGGGCGAACAGCTTGCGCAACCACAACAACCAGATTCACTGGTGTTGTGCATGCTATCAGAATCCCGGAACATGTGTGTGAAAAGAGGATTAATGGGAAGAAATGTGAGCTGAAGAGATGCCAACATACGTGTACCGAAAGAGAGCCATTTAGTGTTGGAAAATGTAACGGTAACATGTGTATCTGCTCTTATTATTGTAAGCAACCCCCAATATGACCAAGAGTCTTAAGTCTCAACTATCTTCACACTGTATCTAAGGTTTCCTATTCTAGAAATCAATTTATACATCAATGTATGGTGTATCATTAATTTGAATGGTACATGACACAAATCATCCCTAATATAGTAATATGCTTAGACCATTCATGTTCGGTGACAGCTTTTACATTTTTACTTAAATATACGTCACTGGAGTTATATTGAATCAGACATGTCGAAATCACTCAAAGTGTGTTCAACTGTTTACAACCTCCTAGACCATTTTATTAAAACCCGGATACTGTAAATTTTATGCAGTGCTAGAATCATATAATTCAAACTTTCAAAGCAAGAACAGAACATAAACTAGTGGGTCAACCAGGTCGTGTATGACCCATTATTCAACCTGCCCATTACCACCTCTAAGTCTCTGACCCATATCAAAGAACATTCATATCATGTGCAAAGGTTAAGAAACAAATAACTCTACCAAACTGAGACAAGGAAAACGCAATAAAGAGTCATTTTGATGCAATATCAAATTACAAGATGCCATTCATTTAGTATCTTTGTTTTTCATGTTACACTAGATTGAGGCAACTTTGGATCAGTCAGATTACATTTGCCACATCATGGATAGTACCCTTTCATGTTACACTAAACAAACAAAACTACATTGACTAATGTTGTGTATTGCATTAGTAAAGAAGATCAAATAATCGCAAAGTTCATGAAGTAGTTGATAGCATCACTTCATATATAATGTACGCCAATCAGCCAATGATACAAGAAGAATCATATGCAAAGTTTGCAAACTAATGATAGGGTCATATGCAAAGTTTGCAAACTAATGATAGGGTTATAATTGCATGGGCAATAAAAAATAGTATCCAAGATGCTTTAATCAATCTAGTATAATATGAGTGCATAAAGTGACTTGGACCACAAATTTTTCTATTTATTATCAATATGATCATCTATCAGATGCTACTAGTAACCATAAATCCATGATACGAACAACAACACTCATATCAAGCATCGGCCAAAAGAAGATGGAGCAAATTGATTAAAATCACAGCTTTACAGATAAAATGATTACCATCAAGTGATGGCGTTGGTGCCAATGTAATAAAGAACTGACTCCCGTTTGTATTAGGACCAGCATTAGCCATAGATAAGATACCAGCTCCAGTATGCTTCAGCTTTGGGGTGATCTCGTCCTCAAACTTTGACCTTCAACAATAAATATTCAAAAACTTTGTTCAGGCAATTGTATATACTTGACACAAATCTGTAGACCTTTAAAATTCAATCTGATTTGAATTATAACATTCCATTATTGAATCAAATCAGGAAATATGCATGCCTGTGTCCACAAGAACAAATTGTTCGGTTTTACCAATTCTACAAAACTACATAAACTTCAATAATCTCAAATGGGCTGATGTCACGAAACAGCAACATACGTAGCTTGGTGGTCCCTTTTGGTCAATATACCCAATAACATCCGGACCTAGTAATTACACTTTCTGATATGGGTAGTTTGGTATGTCAGTGAATGGCCACTAGAAAAGATGACTTTGCAAGCCACCTCATCCAAAGAAAGGCTAATTTAGTAATTATACTTTTTGAAATGGTGCAAATAAAATGTGTCTCATCAGAAAATAAGTGACAAAGTCAAATTGTCAAAATAGTGCAAGTATAAGGTCGGTAACCAAACTATAAATGAACAAGAAAAACATTCTATGTTACAAGGACAAAAAGTCTCATTCGTTCATTTCGTCCGATTATCTGTTTCTTTATGTTCACGAACTAGCTTTATATCACCCTTGCGTTTATGTCTTTATGAATGAACATATACAAAAACACGCTTAAACGCGTGTTGGCTTCATTTACAGCCCTATTACTCAACACACAAGTGGGTATTATAGCTACACAATAATGATCCTATGAAACTTAACATTGTTGTAGTACCCTCTTCGCGACAACTCAAATAAGTTTTTGCACGTTCTAGGTGCATGCTTATCGTACAGCTACACAATTTAATTCAACATTAATGATCAAACAATGAAATTGTAGTAAAAACAAAAATGTGTGACAGGTTAAAATAATTTACCTCGACGGTAAAAGAGCCCATTGAAGTCTCGAGTGTCACTCCCGGTGGACCTCCTTCTGGTCCCGACATGGTTGTTTGGGATGATTCTGGTGAGGGTTCGTTAGGGTCTGGTAGTGGTTACTTGTGAGTTTTTTTCAACTACTCACAATAAAAACTATCAACAACTGCCGCATCAGTTTTCTGATCTACATAAACTTGATGATATCCCACACTGCCAGAACATAAAACCAAAGTTGTATTTAAAAGGTCCATATGAGCCAGTTCTTTTGTTCCCTTGACAATAGTTATCCCTCCATAGCTGGACAATAACTTTTGGGAGGTGATATAGTGCGTGGAGTGTGGAACATAAGGATCATACAAGCAAAAGCAAATTTTATGTGTATATCACCTCCCATAACTTTTTAAAGTTTCCGTATGTTGTTTGCATAGCCAAAAGTTCAGAACCCGTTGGTTCCAATGAACCATTCTCAGTCACTCATTTTTTTTATCAAAATAAAAAATAAATAAATAAACTTTCACCCCTTTTTTTAAAAATTAAATATCTCGCAAACCGTAAATCGTTACGTGAAAAAAAATACCATCACGACGAGAATTAAATTGTCTTTCTATAGACATGCATTGTCATATACTTTCGACGAATTTTTTTTTTCGACAAACTTTTTTTTTCAAAATTTTCGTCCAAAAAAATCATATATGATTTGTAAAAAATCATATGTGATTCGTTAAAATCAAATCATATATGATTCTTACGAATCATATATGATTTTTTACGAATCATTAATGATTTTTACAAATCATATATGATTCGTAAGAATCATATGTGATTCGTAAAAATCAAATCATATGTGATTTTTAAGAATCATATGTGATTTTTAAGAATCATATATGATTTTTCTAGGCGGAAATTTAAAAAAAAAAAAAAGTTCGTCGCAAAAAAAAAGTTCGTCGAAAGTATATAACAATGCATATTTATAGAAAGATGATGTAATTCTCGTCGCGATGGTATTTTTTTGTAGCTTGAAGATTTACCGTTTGCAAGATATATTGTTTTAAAAAAAAATGTGGAAAATAAAAATGGTTGGCTATGATTGGTTAATTGGTTCTATGGCAAATATGAGTTCTATATTGATCTCATCTATGTTTGCATGTAGAACAATTAGGACTTTTTATAGTTTCCGTATGTTGTTTGCATATAGAACAATTAGGGTGCGTTTAGTTGGAGAAAAATTCTCTCGTTTTCTATCTTTACTTTTGTAAAAATTAATTTGGAAGGGAAATTTAATTTCACAAAACACTTGAAAATATAGAAAACGTGTTTAGTTGATGCTTGTATTTTCTATTTGTGGGTTACAAAGAAAAGCAAGTAAAACAACTATAACTTGTTTTGTAATTTTTCTTGTTAAGTTAAGAAATAGGGGATTTTGTGTTTTGCAAAATATTTTGTTGGAAAACGCTTATTTGAACGCGTTCTCTATTTTCCTTGTTTTCCATAAAACATTTTGCGTAAAACAAGAGTGTTTTCCCCCCAACTAAACGCACCCTTATTATTTTTATTTTTATTTTCTGCTTTTTTTAACAACAAAATTAATTTTTTGTTACTAATAAAACATCTTTACATAATAATTCAAATAAAATCAAAACAAACTTCAAAGGCTAAAAATGTTTATTAATATAACTTATTAGTTAATAATGTAACTTATTAGTTAATTATAAATAAAAATACAATTAAATCTAACTTCAAAGGCTTATAAAAAAAAAAAGTCAAAGGATATCTTCTAGTCTTCTTCTTTTTCGTGTACCTTCAAATCTACATTTCCATTTTTTTTTCTAAACGAGCCCCAACTCCAGAGTATGTAAACTCATCTCCTTCTTTAAAAAAGAGGGAAAAAAATGAGTGTTTTTTTGTTTGTACATCACATGTTACCGATAGCCAAGAGGGTCCGCTCCTCGACCCAGTTCCTTTTCGACCGACAGAAACCCACATGACCACAACAAGGACAACCCTTTGCAACACTAACAACCCAATCGATTGTCACCCTTATTGCGGTAGCCTTATATTCAACACGATTGGATCATGTTTGGCTAAGAACTTATTTTGTTAACCTTTTAGGAAGATTTTAAAAATATTGCAAAATAATGAATGAGAATGGAGAGAGAATTCTTGTTATGAAATGAATCAATATAATATAACCTTTTAGGACTAATGCTTGACTGCGAAGTTAAATTTTTTGCACGTGAACTTCATTAACAAGCATGTATCCTAAACATATACTACTCTAAATGTATACCGTTAATATACAACATAGTATGTAACCAAAGAACGTTTCATATCTTTAACCAATGTGGGATATATGGGTTGAACTGCCACTACCAAAATAATAATAATAATAATAATAATAATAAATAAATTAAATTAATTAAGTAGGTACTTAAATGTTGACTCATGAAATTTTCATATGCTAATGTATACGTTGTATTGTTCATGATACACAACTTATCTTTTGAAGAATTGGAGCAAAGTATTAAGTGATGAAGCAATTATAAAGTTGCTTTTTGCCCGATCAAAGTGACGACCAATGTCCGAATTTGGAAAGCTTTTTGGGTTAGCCGATAGTTTAAAACAAAACGAAAGACAATATATACGTATCAGTAGTTTACATTGGTCTTTTTATTTATAAAATAAAAGTGGGCCTTTGTAAATTGATCCTGTGTATTTTTGTTTTGTGGTTATAAAGTTATGTTATTTTCCACAAAAACAAAAGTAGGTTGCATTTTTATTTATTTGTTATTAGAAAAAAAGTCTACGCTAAATTACAACTTACTTACATTAACTTCAAAGTTAAACTGTAATTTATAGAATTTTTCTTGCTAACTTAGAAGTTTCTTTTACATGTACTTTTGGCAATTTTCTAACTCTTCATGCTAAAAGCTATATACCAAGCGTATATATTTCAACCTATACTTAACCCATTACCTTTATAACAAACACTACATCTAGCTTGTAAATTAAAGTTTATGAGTCTTTGTTCCAAAAATGTTTTACAGTTAAAAGTTTGATTTGAATTGAGAGCTTGTATTAAAAAAAAAAATAATAATAATAATAATAATAATAATAATAAAAGTAAAGAGTTTGTATACATTTGCCGGAAAGTAGAGTAAAAGTGCGCTATATCTTTTGGTTGTTAGCGCACATTGACTTCTTTCCTGAAAACATTACACTAGTCCAAACACGTTTATTCCATAAACCATGTGGAATATTAACTAGCAACAACTTCTTTCTTTTTCCTATGTGGGATTGAATTGGATTTCATATAAAAAAAACAAAAAAGCAAAAACTAAGTTACCTAAATTTAATGTTGATTCATGTTGTCTAATAATCTGATATACGCCACTTATATTATTGATACATGTTGTCATTGTGTGCATATGAAATGAAGAAGCAGGTTATAATCCCTTTACTTGAATATGATAGCATCTTTTTGTTTTAACATTTGTAGATGAGATTCTGTCTATAATTTTTGTCACGCACTTCTCATATACTAATGTATACGTTGTATCATGTATGTGTTCATGATACACAACTTATCTTTTGAAGAATCGAAACCAATTATTAAGTGATGAAGCCATTATAATGTTGTATTTCCCGATCAAATTGACGACAAATGCCTGGATTTGAAAAGCTTTTTCGAGTAGCTCAAAAATAGGCGTAAAGTGTATTGCTTATACCTTATTTTATCACATTATCAAAAAAGTATATTATCTTTTTAGTAGTACTAGACGAGTACTCGTGCATAGCAACGGGAATTTTATAGAAGCATATAGTTAGAGTGATATTTTAGTTACACAAAACGTTAAGTATTTTGTGTAACCAAAATATCAATATGTTTACAAAAAAAAATTCCGTTGCTATGCACGGTACTCGTCTAGTAATGTAAAAAGGTAATAGGTATCAGGAAAATATTTATTAGAATCACATTAACAAGGAGAGGTGATTCTTTCATAATTTCACAATATCTCCCTTTTTGAATATTCACCGTTTATTATATGTTATCACTATGGTGTTTGAGGACCGATATTATATATAAACTGCCTCGTTAAAAATTTTATCAAGAAAAAACTATTGGGATAAAATGATTAAGGAAAAAGAGTGCAGTGTTTATAGTACTCCTCTCACTTTGTTGTATAAATAATTTTTCAGCGGTAGTTTCTTTCACCCTGACTTCTTTTTTAACTTTTTAATCGGCCTTGACCTAGATGTCAGGCCACCGTCAGTTGTCTTATCAACTTCTTCTTTATCATCTGAAATTGGGTACACAGTCATCAACGGAATAACATTTAAAAGCACAAGTGGAGTTGATGATGAGTTGATTTTCTCACCATCCTCACTCACACCACTCCTACCAGCCTTACTAGCCTTTCGGCTCCTCTTCCTGGTCAAACGCTCAACAACTGAAACCTCGTCTTCTACGTCCTCCATCTCATGGTTAACCTGGGAGCTCTACTAGGGGCATACGAACCCTGGGAAGCATCACCTTCAAACATAGGTAGTGGAGGAACATGGTTTCTATCAACATCTAGGTTAACAGGAGGAATAATTGACTCATAAACCACAGTAACACCTTCATCGTAAGAACTATCAAGCAGGGAAAAAACATCTAGCACTGCAAAGTAGACAAAAAAAATGCTTGCTTAGTCTAGCAACAACACTTAGGTATAAGAACATGGATATGGGATCGAGGTCTCACCCCTGCCACCTTGCATGAGCACTGGGACCATCCCTTCCTCCCACCATGGACGTAGGTTAGCCTGCACAAATGCATCTTCTAACATAGATCTAACATACACCTTTAATTCGCTTAAGTGAGCAAAAAAGCATATGCTCATCACCAGGGGGACATGGCGGATCCTCCAGGTCTGGCCTCACCCTATTGATCCATGTAATATAACGACTCGCAAAAAATACTCCTCAACGTCTATCCATACCCAGTTCTTATGTCAACCGGACAACCCCCTTTTACAGATTCAACAACGACAAACCTATGGTCAGTTTTGAACCTCTTTTCAATAGACCACCATGCCCCATGCTTTAGATGACAAAAAACTGCCTAAACACAAGCAATCTTGGTGAGCGTTCAACCCAAAACAAGCCAAGATTTAAGCGTTTATTCTTTGGTACCCCATGGGGTGCATTTGAGAAAAAGTGGTATGTGCTTAAACACATACTTTTATTTGACCAAAAACCGACCAAAAATGCCAAATACTTGTGTTTTTGTGTTTTTGAATGTGCAGGCATGGATTTATAAGAAAAGGACGAAAAACCAAAGAAAATGACAAAACGAGCATGGGAATTGGAAAAATGTCAATAGCCGGAGCCGGGGAAGCTAGTGGTCAATGTCAAAGCTCAAAATGACAAAATCATCCTTGGAGTTTCAGAAATGGCAAGAAAGACCCTTGGAGCATAGTTTGGGAAAGTTACACATTTGGTCCTCCAAGTTTGCAAAGTTGTCATTTTTGATCCTTTTGAAGATAATTTTGGAGATATGACATTAATGGCCCTTCAAGTATTCAAGAATGTCACAAATGACCCTTGGAGAATATTGATGAGTGCTCAAACACTCATCATTTTTTGTCAAATCTGAAACGCAAAACATCTGAAAACACGCAAAATCACATCAAAATGATGAAAATATCCAAGGATCGTGTTTTATGTGTCTTAAATGCAAAATGTTCAAAAACAAATGAAAAATAAGCAAAGTTTGCAGATTTGGCAGTTTCAGTCCCCCGACTTTCAAAGATTGGCAAAAATAGTCCCTGAAATTCAAAAATGTGGAGTTTTATCATTCAAGGTCCTTGTAATGTTTTAAATTGTCAAAAATGGTCCTTGAATGATTCTTTGGGCAAATTACAGAAAAGGTCCCTGAACTTTTGAAAAGTGTCAAAAATGGTCCTTGGGATTTTAAAAGTGCAAAAATGGAATTTGTGGTATTTGTGTTATTGGAGTTTGGCAAGAGTGGCCCTTGTAAAACTTTGGAAAAATTACATATCAGGTCCTTGAACTTTTCAGCAATTGCATAATTGGTCCTTGTGGTTTTTAACTACAAATACAAAAGGGCCCTTTTTGTTTAATCCAATACCAGATCCAATCCAAAACATCCCATTCCACCCTTTCCTTTGGCCCAATCCATTCCCAGCCCACAACCCCTTATAACAATACACCCCAAAAAAAATCCCACGTTTTATTAACCTTCTCCCCCAGTCAAACCCCTTTGACCCTCCATCCTCCCCAACCCACGTGAAAGCTAAACCAGGTACACCCCCACCATTCTTCCACCTCATCTCTACCAATTCTTGTTCCCTTGGCCTCAATAAACTTCCAAAACGCATTAATTATCCCTAAAATCCTCCAAGCAATCCCAACTGCTACTTTGTCGTTTTGGCGCCAAAAGCAAATTTAAAGGTTGAGATTGGTTTTGGTAATCCAAAGGCTGCAAATGGAAGTAAGAAAAAGACAGAAGACCTCAAGAAACCCTAATTGTCACATATATAAAGAAGATGATGAATGAGCAGCCGGGGAGTTTTTTAGTTTAATTTTCATGTTATGTCTCTTTTATTAATGTTGTAAACGTTAGCTTCTAATTGTATTTCTAAGCTTTTCAGAGTATTTTGAACTCATTTCCATAATAAAATCAGGTTGTTTGTTTAAAGTTTCAGTTTGTGCCTTTGTTAGTAGAAAGTCAAGTTAAGCTTATTATGATTTAAAATGTTATCTAGTGTTTTTATAAGCTCAAAGTTAGTGTACTCATAAGCTTTCTGAAACTTATAAGTCATAAAGTTCAAGTTTACAAAAAAAAA
>LBNU01017570.1:31836-44855 GCA_014162995.1 Artemisia annua
TTAGGAAACTATACAAAGAAACAAGTTTCGAAAATGATTTATTATTGATAGATGAAGTTCACAATGATTAAAGAGAGATTACAGAGAGAATTGTTTACAAAATCAAGAATGAATTCTACAAAATGAGATGAATCTGTTATAAAAGGGTTGGTTTGGGAAAGTTTAACAAACTTTCCCGCCAATGTGGTTTTGACTTTGAGTTTGACTTTCTTTGTTGACTTCTTCATTCCAGCTTATGACAATCCATCCTCCTTAAGAGGATTCTTGACCTCAAGAATCAATCTGAAAGTCTGGAAATCTTTGTACTAAATCTTCATATAGCTCCCACGTTGCATCCTCTTCACTGTGGTTAGCCCATTTCACCAAAACATACACAGCAGCCCTGTTATTAAGCTTAGCCATTCTTCTATCCAACACTGCTTCGGGCTCCACAGCTAGCAATCCATCTGCTCCACAATGAGGTAGTTTACCTGTTTTCAATGCATTTCCTCTGCACAACTTCAGTTGAGATACATGGAAAACAGGATGAATTTGACTTGAACTTGGCAAATCCAGTTTGTAGGCAACTGCTCCCACTTTAGCTAGGATTAGAAATGGACCATAATACTTTGCTGATAACTTGTTTTGTTGGTGTTGTCTCATGGTAACTTGTCTGTGAGGCTGCAATTTCAGATACACCCATTGTCCAACATCAAACTCTCTTTCAGATCTGTTCCTATCAGCATAACTCCTGAACCTATCATGAGCTCTTTTCATATGAAATTTCAACATTTCAATGACACTTTCTCTTGCTTGTAATGACCTGTCAACACTCTCAACTGCACTTTCACCAGCTACATAAGGAGTGTGCAAAGGTGGTTTCTGTCCATAAACAACTTCAAAAGGTGTGATATTGGTTTATGAGTGCCTATTGGTATTGTACCAGAACTCTGCAAGTGGTAGCCATTGGACCCACTCCTTTGGTTTTTCCCCTGTCATGCACCTCAAATAACACTCTACACATTTGTTCACAACCTCAGTTTGCCCATCTGTTTGGGGATGATACGCTGTTGACATCTTAAGTTCCACTTTGAGCAACTTGAAAAGTGACTGCCAAAAGTGGCTCAAAAATACACCGTCTCTGTCACTAACAATAGAATTAGGGAGGCCATGCAATCTATATATGTTATCCAAGAACAATTGTGCCACAGAACTAGCAGTATAAGGGTGACTTATGGCCATAAAATGTGCATACTTGTTGAGTCTATCCACCACCACAAAAATAACTGACTTTCCTTGTGACTTAGGTAGACCAACAATAAAATCCATTGAGATTTCACTCCAAACCTTCTCTGGAACAGGCAAAGGTTGCAAGTAACCAGGGTAGGCTGCCAAATCAGGTTTTTGTCTCTGGCACACATCAAACTCTCTAATGAACTTTTTCACCATTTTGTGCATACCCTTCCAATAAAACAGTGAACCAATTTTATGAGAAGTAACATTTTTACCTGAGTGTCATCCAATGGCATCAGCATGATAATGTTTCACAATCTCTTGCCTCAATTGTTCATCACCTCCCACTACTAACTTTCCTTTCCTCTTTAACAAGCCTACTTCCAAAGAATACTTCTGCTCACCATAAGTTCCATCTTTCAATTGTTGAATCACCACCTTCAAAACACTGTCTTGCTCACAACTATCTTTAACCTTCTGTAACAAATCACTAGCAATGGTGGAAAGAACCAAAGAGTTGAGTTCACTTCCACAATTCACCCTTGATAAAGCATCTGCTACTATGTTTTCACTACCTTTCTTGAATGAAATTTCATAATCATAGCCCAAAAGCTTAGGTAACCATTTTGTTTGGAAAGGAGTTGTGAATCTTTGATTTAGGAGGTATTTGAGGCTAAAATGATCTGTTTTAATCCTGAAATGTCTATCCAATAGGTAACCTCTCCATTTTTCCAAAGCCATGAGAACTGCCAAAAATTCTTTTTCATAAGTAGACAAAGATTGGTGTTTGGGAGAGAGTGTTTTGCTCAAATATGCTATTGGGTGACCTTCTTGTTGGAGTAGTGCACCAATGCCTAGTCCTGAAGCATCTGTTTCCACCACAAAGGTCTTGTTAAAGTCTGGTAGAGCTAGTACTGGTGCTTGAACCATGGCTTGTTTTAGGGTCTCAAAAGCTTGTTGTGCATCTCCACTCCATGCAAAAGCATTCTTCTTTAATAAACTAGTCAAGGGTTTACTAATCAAAGCATAATGTCTTATGAATCTTCTGTAAGACCCAAGAACCCTCTAAGTTGCTTCACATTTTGAGGAGTTGGCCACTGTTCCATTGCTTGAATCTTAGAAGTATCTGTTGAGACCCCTGCAGCAGTGATGATGTGACCCAAATACTCAACTCTGTCCACACCAAAGCAACACTTACTTTCCTTGGCAAAGAGTGTATGTTGTTGCATGGTTTGTAACACTAACTGCAAATGTTGCCAATGTTCCTCTTCATTTTTGCTGTAGACCAGTATATCATAAAAAAAACAAGCGCAAACTTCCTTAAGTAGGGTTTGAAAACTGTATTCATGAGTGATTGAAAAGTAGATGGTGCATTAGTAAGGCCAAATGGCATCACCAAAAACTCATAGTGCCCTTCATGTGTTCTAAAAGCAGTTTTGTAGATGTCATTGTCATTCATCCTTATCTGATGATATCCAGACCTCAAGTCCAATTTTGAGAAAATTGTAGCACCATTGAGCTCATCAATCAGTTCCTCAATCACTGGTATTGGAAATTTGTCTTTGATAGTATGCTTATTAAGTTCCATGTAGTCAATACACATCCTCCATGTTCCATCTTTTTTCTTTACCATTACAATGGGAGAAGAGAAAGGACTTTGGTTGTTTCTAATCACTCATGCATCCAGTAACTCCTTAACCATCAATTCAATTGCATCTTTCTGATTAGGTGGATGTTTGTAGGGTCTAATGTTGACTGGTGGTGCATTTGGTTCTAAAGGAATGGTGTGGTCATGAGATCTCCTTGGTGGCAGCTCCTTTGGTGATTCAAAGACAGAGGAATATTGCTTAAGTAGTGTTTGGATTTGTGGGTTATACTGGGTTGGTTCCACAGCCATGTGCATCAAAGTGGCAGGGTATACACAAATAGCCATAGAAGAAATATCAGTCCCCATTTGATGCAAATTTGCTTGTTTACCTTGCATCCATTGCAGAGTTGACTGCTGTACCCCCCTTAACACACATCTTTTTCCATTTCTCACAAAGTCCATTACCAAATTTTTAAAATCACATTTAACTATTCCCAAAGTTGAAAGCCACTGCACTCCTAATACCATTTCACAACCACCCAGGGGCAAAATCATCACATCTGATTCATATACATTACCTTGCAACTCCCATCTAAATTGCTTGCATTCATACAGACTAGACATGACTTGCCCATTTGCCACAGACACTTGCAAGGGACATGTTTTTCTCATCTTACAACCCAACCTTTTAGCAGTATTCAAGTCCAAAAAATTGTGAGTACTCCCAGAATCTACCAAGATATGCAACACTTGTTTACCTACACAACCTCTGACTCTCATGGTTTGATAACTAACTACCCCAGTCATGGCATTAAGAGATATCTGAGGCATAGGTTCTGTAACATTTTCAACCACAGTTTCCACCCCTTGTTCAGTAAGCATCAAATCTTCATCTTCCTCAAATTCCTCACTATCAACACATACTTCTAAACTATACATCTTACCAGGACATTTGTGACCATGACTGTACTTTTGATCACAATAAAAACACAAATGCTTTGCTCTTTTCTCCTCCAATTCTTGTTGTGTCAATTTCTTAAAAGGTCGTTTTGATTAGTGCGTTGAATAGCAGGCATATTATTAGCAGGCCTCATTACATTTCCTCCACCCTTATTAACATAACTAGTGGTCACATTGTTCCTAGGGTTACTTAACAAAGGTGCACTTCTACTCTTTGATACAGCAATATTAGCTTCTTGCAACTTAGCTAAACAAAACACATCAATCAAAGTAGTAGGCTGAAACATTCTAACAGCATAGGCTATCTCATCTTTTAAACCTCCAATGAACAAACTTATTATGCAAGATTCAGGCAAATCAACTTTATCAACCTTATTTAACAAAGCTTCAAAAGTTTTTTGATATACCTGCACATTTGAGGTCTGTTTTAGATTCTTTAACATCCTCAAAGACTGATTCAAATCTCTTTCTCACATGAGTGACATACACATCCCAAGTAACCACTTCTCCAAATCTTTTCATAAACTGAGTATGCCAATTGAGAGCCTTCCCAAACACATGCATTGAAACCAGCCTAATCTTGTGATCATCATCAAGAATTTGGTCCATTTCAAAGAACCTTTGTACCCTATACAGCCATCCTTGCACATCTTCACCATCAAACTTAGGAAACTCAATCTTGGATAGTCTACCATATTGACCACCCTTGAGTGTTCTGACCAGTTTGACCACCAAGAACTGTACCCCTTTGACTTGTACCCCTTTGACTTGTACCTTCACCACTATCAAATCTTTGTTGCATTACTCTCATATCATTAGTCAAAGAAGTAACAGCTCCCATTAAAGTTGCTAATTTTGTTGCCAAACTTTCCACAGTGTTCTCACCATTGCTGGTACCATTAACAGTGGATCTTGTTTCCACTATTGTCTCTCTGTTTCCCAATCACCACTGATTGAGTCACACCAGGACAAGAAACCACCACACAATACCTAATACCTAACTAACGTGTTTTAGAGATGGAAATGGACGAATGAAAAGCAAGAACGTATTTATGATTGGACAAATGGTCTAGAATGACCGGAATTGATGTTTGTGTGATGGGTGATCAAAATATCAAGATCTTCAATCGGTGTAACTGAATGCTAACGGAATAACTGAATCTTTAACAGATTTCAGCCATTAATGGTGACCGAGGATCGCTCTGATACCACTTGAAACGTACTATTCCAGAAATCATAAAGAAATAAGGATAAGTGTTCCAAATGCAATAAACCAATCTTTTATATAATAAAGGAATTACATCATTTCGGAGTTTTTTTGACAAAACAATCTTAGTGGAAAAAAAATTGGACCAATAGGAATGCTCGATTTTGACACATAGGCGAAATCGAGCAATATGATTGGCCAATAAAAAGTCAAAATTGAATTGATTTTGGTCAAACTTTAATAAATTTGGTGGAGAATTTGATTGAGGAAAAAAAACACATAAAAGTATAGGTGTCAAATTTATAAAAATAAAAACTTAAAAAAATGAGGTAATTAATAAAACATTAGTGGTTGAATTTTAAATATATTATATGGAGTTAAGTGTAAAATTATAAATCTCCATATTTTTTTTGATAACTTTAGATAATAAACAAATAACCCCTTACACTTTATACCATCTACACTTTTATAATATGAACTTTGTTTACAATTACATGAGTATTAGTATTGGTTTGAGACTTTCATCCATTAAACTTACAAAATTTTATAAATGAACGAATTAGTTTTAATATACGTTTTTAAAATAAATATTAGTTTTAAACTTTCATCTATTAAAATATCTTTTTACTATGTACGTTAAATATAAATAAGAACTCATGTTATCCTATTTAAAAGTTTAATTTATACGTATACGGGTTTAGATATTAAATACAGTTAAATTATTATTAACGGTAATATAAATATCAAATGGTAAGTACGAGTTACTGTGATATGAAAACAAATATACGCGATTGTACTTATAACGACTCATGTAATTATTATTTAAAGTTTATATACGGATATCCGTAAAAACATTTTTAAAAAACTTCATCAACGCTCATTATGTGCTACTAAACTCGCACATTTGGTACAACATGATATCAATAGTTAAAGTTAAACAACAACATCAACCTCAACATTAACATCTATGTCAGCTAAACAAAGTTAAATCTTTCATCCAATAAAATTTTTACAAAATATTAATTGATATTAATATATAATGAAAAACTCATGCATACTTATTAGTTGTACTTATATCATAATTTTCACGGATAAATCCTATATATCCATATAGTAAACAAAAGTTTTAAAATAAATTTGATTTATGTGTAAACCCATGTGATCAAAGAACCTTTGGCCCAATAACATTATAAGGAGACACACTCAGTAATCCAATACAAGGTCGATGCCACAGTTATATTTACAATTTCTGCTAACTATTTTTCTTACTTTCGCACATGTTGATGCTCTAACTTTTAAAAATATACATAAGATTTTCTGTTTTTAAACGATAATACTATATAATTAAATTTTTCTGAAAAAACCCCGTGCGTGCACGGGTATTATAACTAGTTAGGAAACTATACAAAGAAACAAGTTTCGAAAATGATTTATTATTGATAGATGAAGTTCACAATGATTAAAGAGAGATTACAGAGAGAATTGTTTACAAAATCAAGAATGAATTCTACAAAATGAGATGAATCTGTTATAAAAGGGTTGGTTTGGGAAAGTTTAACAAACTTTCCCGCCAATGTGGTTTTGACTTTGAGTTTGACTTTCTTTGTTGACTTCTTAATTCCAGCTTATGACATCTTCTTATGGTTGTAGATACAACACCCGCGGTCACATTTAAGTAGATTTGATCTGGTGATTAGTCCTCGTCATGATTATTATCCACAGACTCCTGAAGGGAAGAAACACATTCCTTGGTTTCTTCGTGGATGGATTACCCCTCGTCAACCTCCTAGAAAAAATGTGGTGGGTAACATTGTTGCGTTAAGCTGTCATACATGATTAATATTAGATTATGCAAGTGAAACCATAATTTAATCGTACTTATACTTATGCAGCTGGTTCTGTAAACAATCATAGGTCCTAACACTGGGAGCCCTTCATCAAGTTGATTCAGCTGCATTACAGTGTGCAGCTTCAGCCTGGCATACTGAGCTGGGATCATTGTGCAAACCGTTGCTTGTTGTCAACATTGGAGGACCTATTCGTGAGTACAATTCTATCTATTATTTTATTTCACAAATTTTTTTCCTTAGAGGTGGCAAATTGGCCTGGACGGGTGAACGAGTGTTTGGATATTGATATGTATGACAGGTCACTGCAGATATGGTGCTGACCTTGCAAGGCAGTTAACAATGTCATTGCTGAATATTCTTCCAACTTGTGGGAGCATCAGAATTTCATTTTCAAGACGAACCCCCAAGCAGGTATGTAGTATTTCTAGTATGGAGTATTACCTTTAAACATAATTAAATGAAAAACAAGAATATCTATCTGAAGTCCTAACTGACAGGTGTCTGAGATATTGATAAGGGAATTTCGGAACAATCCAAAGGTTTATATCTGGGATGGCAAAGGTACCCACCACCCTCCATCTTTATTGAATATTGATTCCCTTTGGCCTTTAGAGGTGGCAATTCCATTTGCTCATGAATGGGTTGTGGTTTATGTCAAACGGGTCAATAAAACCAATACCCAAACCTGGAACTGTGTCACAGTGGTTCGAAAGTCGCCTAATGTCTGTTTTTTTGTGCCTCTTAAATCTTTTTATCCAATGATTATAGATTATTATTGCAACAGTGTTGTCCATCAATCATAATTAGCACATGAATTGTTTGTAAAAAAAAGGAACAAAAAAGTTTTTTCGAGTCAACCTTGAACCAACCTATACCAAAGATTGCCCATTTCAACCAGAAAACGTTTTAAACTAATCCTACACCCTTCATCGTGCCACCTCTAATTCCTTATTATATTTCCTGAACAAGAATATATGATACGCATTGATTTGTTGATATGGTGAAAACATGATTGCATAGACCCAAATCCACACTTGGGACATCTAGCTTGGGCTGATGCTTTTGTCATCACTGCTGATTCAGTTAGCATGTTAAGTGAGGCTTGCAGTACTGGGTAAGCAAAGCCTCTTTGCTTTATTGTCAACCATAAATACCAAATTTCTTTGCTTTATTGCGTTTCTTAAAAAAAGTGCTTTGTTATTTCACAGTAAGCCTGTTTATGTGATCGGAGCTGAGAGGTGCACATGGAAATTTGCGTACTTCCAGAAATGTCTACAAGAAAGAGGAATGGTTCGACCGTTCACTGGTAGAGAGAAAGTAAGCTGAAACTATTTTGCATACTAGGACACACTAACTAGAGGCAGCATGATGGGGGATTTGGGTGACGGGTAATTATTTGTATGTGCCGGTTGGGTGGACAGAAAATTCTTTTTTGTCCAAAATATTTACCTGTATATGTACTTATATAGATAAGTAATGTGTCCAAAAATATTACTCATATCGATATAATGTATTTGTTGAAAATAATTCAGGACATTTAATGTATTTGAAATACATTTGGGAACTTTCTAAATTCTACCCATTTGAACCGTTCAAGTAATACGTAACCCGAATTGCTTGTTCAATATATTTTGCACTGTTTCATTCCAAAACCAATAACAATAATAATAATTTTGGCCAACAATTAAATATCTTTGCCAAATTTATATTGGTTGACTGGTTAGCAAATTCTCATGTTCAGGGTTTTATTTAATGGTCTTACTTCACAGATGACTGAAACATGGATCTATCCTCGACTACAAGACACAATGGAGGCAGCTGAGCATGTGATTCAAGCACTTGATAAGCGTGGCTGGAGATTGCATCCATGATAGTCGTGCAACTGATTGCATGGCCAGTTCAGCCTGGTCAGGTTGGAACTAACGTGGATTTTATTGTCACGTGCCTTGAAGTTCAAGATCTTGTATAAATGGAAGATGATGTCATCCGTTGTTATGCACTGCTTTGTCACTTGAGAAGAATCCGCAAAGAATGAACATATTGATGACCAGACACAGACCCTTAATTGAGCTGGTTTACGGACTTGCAGCCGAAGACCCGAAGTTGCATATAGGGTATTCTTTCCCTGGGAGTGAAGTCTGGTCACTTTTGTGTGATTGTTGGAATCTGTTGATCGTGGTCTCTTTGTATGGTATCTTTGGATATCGTGATCATAGGACATTTTTTATACGACTTTTTTTATTTAATAAATAATGACACTTCCATTGTATGCTGTATTCTTCTTTCTCAAATTGAAATGAAAATTTTGTTCTGCTATATCATTTAATTGTTTTTAGTTATTTTTTATTCTTATCAACTGTTATCTTATATGGTTGGTTGTGGCTTTGATTCCTTTTTAATGTTATAGTTTCCTGTCATTGATTAAACTCATCCCCAATTTCGGACCATTAATCCAGTTTCCTTGTGTCAGATGACAAACTCCAAACATGTAGGCTAATCAATGAAGCAACATGGTGAGAAAATTAGATAGGAATTCATCACTTGATTTTTGGATGTAACAGTTAAAAAAGAATAGCATATTGAGAAAATCCCACATCGGCTGAGTGACCAAAGTGAAAGATGAGGGAAGCTGTATAAAACGGGAAAGAAGCTACAAGGTCAAGTACTTACCTGGATGGGGTCTATGAGTGATCAAGAAGGCTCATGGCCTAGGTTGGTGACCTCCATTGCACTTAGGAGGGGTGCCACCCTAAGATCGGCCCAAGTGGTCGAGTCTACATCGTAATTTGTTGCTGCGGGGGCCTGCGTTCGCGCGGCCCCTAACCAATTGTCTAGTTGAAATCATTTCTATTGGTTGGGTTTGGTTAAGGAAGTTGACTTTAGTTTCCAGTTTCTTTCTGTTAGTTGGGTATGCTATTTTGGTAAAAGATTTAACAATTATGTTTGTGAGACAGACTACTATAACATTTGAAATGAAGATCCTGAGTTGCAAGTTTGAACATACACGTACATTATTGTGCTTTTATCCGTTTGTTGCGTGGGTTCAATGCTTCTTCCTGTCAAGTGATATACCATTCTTGGTACTGTTGTGTGGACTTAGGTACCGATTGGAGTTCTTTCCTAATTAAGTTGGTTTGATCTTAGGGTTGCTTTAATTTGGGTCGGACTTAGGAATTCATGACTTTGATGTTTGATGTAAGAGTGAAAAAAAGAAGAAAATCCCACATCGGCTGAGTGACTAAAGTGAAAGATGAGGGGGAGCTGTATAAAAGGGGAAAGAAGCAAACATGATAATCACTTACCTGGATGGGGTCTATGAGTGATCATGAAGGCTCATGGCCTAGGTTGGTGACCTCCATTGCACTCAGGAGGGGTACCACCCTAAGATCAGCCCAAGTGGTTGAGTCTACATCGTAATTTGTTGCTGTGGGGGCCTGCGTTCGCGCGGCCCCTGACCAATTCTTTAGTTGAAATCATCTCTGTTGGTTTTGTTTGCTAAGTTAAATTGACGTTTTCAGTTTCTTAACCTTAGTTCCTAGTCAGATTCTTGGTTGTATAATATAGAAGAGACATTCACTCACTCACTCTAGCTATGTTAATTGTAATATATGATCGTTTTATATTCATGAAAGTTCCAGAATAAAAATGCTTTGTATGTTATCATCCGCGTACTTTTTACTAAGCTGCACAGAAGATGCACGCCTTCCTCTGTTGTTGTAAGTTGGGACAGATACAAAGGCCGATTAAACAGCATCAAAGTAATCATAAAAGTTATTTATCTTAAATGAAATACTAATTAGGAACATAAAAAAAAGGTGTTGACTTGCTTTTCTTTTATCCTATATGCAGTTGGTTCAATTTAGCAGATCATCTCTACATAAAAATCACAAAACACCATCAAATTTCTCTTCAAATCTTCTCACTTCTTCCCTTACTCCAAAAGAAAGTTCGCGAATAGCGTTAAAAAGCAAAAAAAAAATAAAAAAATATATCTATGGTTATCACTTGGATCATACCTAACCTATTAATTACTGGAGGTTAGTATTTAGGCTCTATTTATTCGAATTTGACAGGTTTAATAAGCAACCAAGTGACTGTTTAATGGTGACCGTCGTTTGAAATTTAGCTGCACCTCATCTAAAAACAAACTTCCTACTTTCTAAAATTTGCACGTTAATAATTCAGCCATAAAATTTTGTAGGATAAGCAGATTTAACCGTTTGCCTTTACAACCAACCACATATGAAAGATGTACAAAAATGACCAACAATAGTTAAGAAACTAAATCACCATAGAAGTCGAGGGTCTCATTTTTTCTCAAGCTGAGTATCGAAGCCGATTTTCATCTTTTGTGTCCCTTTGCAAGTTGCCACAATCAGTCAGCAGTGTGATCATCTATTTTATTATTGCAGAGGTGGTCCGGATTCTTGATTGAAGTTGCTTTAATTTGTAACCTCTGTCACAAGATTGTTGTAGTCCATAATTCCATTTGCTTTGATAATTTTGAGAATCAAAGCATCAATCTGCGGGTTTCTGCCCACCTCGAGATTCTGCACCATCACTAGCTTTTCAGGATCCAATTCCTTGTGTGCTGCTCTGTACTGCCTGCACCGTCTCTTGCTTTTCGGGTTCTGACTCCATGTTGGCAGTGAAGACATCATCTTCATTAATATCTGTGCTGATTGGCTCCTTCCTCAGAACATTCTTTTTCTCTTCTACTGCACAAGCCAATGACTGCAAGCATCTCTTCAGTTCCATGGTGGGTATCTCAACAGCCTGTTCGATTTCTTTATAGATCAACTGCTCCGCATTGTTAAATAGCATAAGAACACACATTTGATATGTTGATACACTGAGCTTGTACTGTTTTGTGCCAAATGTCGCTTTGATAGCTGCAGAACCCATGTTTGTTTGCCATATTAATTTGCGTCTCTTGTGGATCCCAAGGTAATATGTCCTGAACTTTTCACTCATACGGATGATTTCTGGAGGAAGGTTGCAAGTGGTGGTCCTCGTTAATTGAGATGGCCAAGACCCGGTTGAGGGAACGTGTACACCAAGTCTGGGTCCATCAGCAGGTTTCATGTCTTCATAAAACCCTTTCACTGTATCAAGAGAGGTCTTTATGTCTTTTAACATGTTTTCCAAATCAGAGAAATCCAGGCTCCCACATTTAACTTTTAACTTCAGTAAAAAGCTTCTCTCTATTTATTCAGATACCCTTGGGCTGCCCAAAAATAGCCTTTTGGCCAACTGGTGTTTAAGGTGCTTCTTAAACAAACCCTTGTCCTGGAGATAACAGACAAGAATCACCACCTTATCAAGTACAATCACCCGGTCGTCCTCTTCAATCACCATCTCCGCTTTCCTTAGCTTGTCATCCACAAACAACGAGATAAATTCTGGGGACTGAGGATTCAAATTGATGAAGTACTCAAATGACAAATTCAGCGCAATTGGAACTCCATGTCATCTTTAAATGCAAGGTTCATAATCTTGTCATGTTTATCTTTTTCATCCAATAGGCGTTGTACAAAGTCCACCGGACCTTTAAACCTTTCTGGATCAGTGACCAGTTGTTTACCTGTTTCACGAATGTGACAAGTCATCACATCTTTTATAGCCGTTATCCCATTGGGCACCCTACCAAACAAGCTGTACATTCTTGCCAGATCATCATACTTGTCATCCACAATCATGTTGACCAACCCTGATTTCTCCATTCGAATTAATTCCAGCATATGACTTTCAATCATTTCCTTTTCCACCACACTTGTTATCATCTCTACACTTTTCAAGTCAATGTAATGTCCCACGGGTGAGTAGTCTGAGACTCTCTTGATCTCTCCCTCTAAACAATTCTCAGCTTCCTTTAGATATTCCCCACAATCACAACATTTAATCAACTGCTTACATTTTCCTCGGTAGAAGCTGGCCGATAAATAAAGAAAAAGCTTTTCAAACTCTTCTTGGTAGACAGAGAGACCTAGCTTCAGTAGCATTTTCAGTGTACTTTGTTTGGGGTTTCTTTGGGCTATTCGTGTAGCAGGGTAAAGATAATCAATAACCGGATATCTCACTGAATCGTGGTATCACTTTCCAAAAGTAATTATTCGACCCTTATTGCCTGGGTTACACGAATATCACTTTGGGATAAGACAGAGAGTATGTTCTTGATACTGGCAATATACAAGAACCCGTT
>LBNU01017570.1:45592-90926 GCA_014162995.1 Artemisia annua
TGGGATTAACCCATCCTTAGACATATCTTGAATCCTTTTAAAATGTACATGGCCAAGTCTAGCATGCCACAGGGTAGAGTCATTCTGTTTAGAAGTTGACAAAAAGGCTGAGTTTACAATATCAGTGACAATATTAAGCCTGAACATTTGATTACACAAATAGCCAAAACCAATAAACACACCATGTTTAGACAAAATAAATTTATCAGATTCAATAACTTGTTTATATCCATGATTATTCAAAACACTACTTGAAACCAAGTTCTTCCTTATATCAGGAACATGAATAACATTAAACAAAGTTACAATCTTTCCAGAACTAAAACTAAGATCTACACAACCACGACCATGTACCAAGGCTGTTGACTCATTTCCCATGTGAAGAATAGAACCATCATTCAGTGACTCGTAAGTCTTGAACCATCTTCTATCTTTGCACACATGAACAGTTGCTCCAGAGTCAACCCACCACGCAACATCATCATCCTGCACAAAGTATGCCTCAGATATATATGTAACATAATAAATCTGAAAAGACTTATTAAACACTATCTGACCTTTCAGAGATTTGGTTGAACCAGTCCCTGAACCACTTGTGCCTGATCCATTGGCTTTATTGCCAATTTTAACACCTTTGCAATCCCTTTTAATGTGACCAGATTTGCCACATTTCCAACAAGTTGGCGTTGCCTTCTTGTTAGGGTCAGCCCTTGTGTAATCCTGATGTTTACGTTTACCCTTGTTGTCATTGTACCTGGTGGAGTTGTTATGCTCCACCATGTTGACAACAGATGCACCAACAACATTGTTGCTCTTTGGCTTGTCATTATCCTGCGCCCTGAGGGATTCCTCAATACGCAGATGACTGCCCAACTGAATAAGAGTCAGTTCTTCCTTCTTATGTTTCAAGGTATGCTTGAAATCTTTCCAAGAAGGAGGGAGTTTGTCAATGATACAAGAGACTGAAATAGCCTCATCCATGTTCATTTGGTGTTGTGTGAATCTTCCAAGTATACCAAGAAGTTCATTGTATTGTTCCATAACTGGTCTTGAATCAGTCATTTTGTAATTTGCGAAATTACTTACAAGGAACTTCTTACTTGATGCATCCTCAGCCATATATTTGGCATCCAAGGAATCCCATAGTTCTTTAGCAGATTCATGGTTTTGATAAACATCAAAAAGGGAATCAGACATACCATTGAGGATTAAACCTCGAGCAATGTAGTCATCGTTATCCCACTTGCTCCTCCTTCGAATCTTTTCAACAGTAGCATCATCACCACCATCTTCAGGACAAGGAGTGCTCAACACATAAACAACGCCCATGCTGGTGAGGAAGAAGTGCATCTTCTTTTGCCATCTACGAAAATCAGTTCCTTCAAACTTATCAAGTTTGGAGAAATTTGTTGTCATGTGCTTCAGTGTAGCCGCCATTGATTATCACAGAAATAATTACTTTTGAATGTTGGGATTATTGGGCTTTTCGTGTAGCAGGGTAAAGATAATCAATAACCGGATATCTCACTGAATCGTGGTATCACTTTCCAAAAGTAATTATTCGACCCTTATTGCCTGGGTTACACGAATATCACTTTGGGATAAGACAGAGAGTATGTTCTTGATACTGGCAATATACAAGAACCCGTTCGCTAAAGAGTATTTAGTGTTTCGACTATTTTCTCACGTATCTATTTCTCTTATCAAGAGACACCCGAAAGAAAAGATTTAAGCTGAAGAAATTTGTCTGTCTGTATATTTCATATGAATATGAAATGTTCTATTTATAGAAACTAGAAAGAGAATATTCCTAGAATATGCTGAGGCATATTCTTAGAATATTCTTTAGATAAAATCTAAAGAGAATATTCCTAGAATATGCCAAAGCATATTCCAAGGAATATTCTTTAGATAAAATCTAAACAGCATATTCCAAGGAATATTCTTTAGATAAAATCTAAACAGCATATTCCAAGGAATATTCTTTAGATATTATCTAAAGAGAATATTCCTAGAATATTCTTAATTAAAGAATATTCTAATATAAAATTAAAGAGAATATTCCAAGAATATTCTTAGTCAAAGAATATTCTAATATTCTCTACCATTTAATTATTGTCAAAACATCTTTTGGGTCCGGGATGTCATTCACTTGATGGGTGTACACTCCGTACCTCCAAACCCATTTCCAAGTATCATGATTATATCCCTCAATTACACTAAATTACTAACATACTTCTCATCATATCCCTGTTAACTACTACACCTTCCCTATCTCTCTGCACAGTTTCGAGAAGTGCAGCTTTCAGCTTCATTTCAGTTTTACCATAGTTGATAATGTTATCCACCCATAGTGTAACTCCAAGCTCTTGAACATGAGCCTTGTGTGTACTGGGAATACAAGTACTATCCATGCTCGTGAATATGAATCTTAATATCCCAAATGCTTTGTCGTGTTCCATCCATTTCTTGTTCAGCTCCTCTAAAAACAACGACCCCTGAGATGCTTCAATAGATGCTGCCATTCGTTTTATATGAGACGTCATTGTTGACACAATTCTGAAATATAACTTATCTCCAGAATTATGTAAGTCTGCATTCCTGAGCACAAACAACAAAGGTAGGTAATAGCATGGTTAAGACAGCTAAAACTAGTTTTAAGAAAACCAACAAACCAGATTAAAACTGAGCAGAACTTTTTCTCTAATTGATGAAATCTATAATATAACACTGACATGTGTTGCAAGTAATGCCTTTTGGAATCATATATAGAACTTGTTCAATATGACTAGATTGTAAACTTTTTGGTGTAGTATTTCCGCAAAACATTATGGGTTCAGATACTGCAGAATGTTGGTTATCCAAGATTTTGATATTTTTGTTCTGTTCCTCTTTAGCAATGATTTGGGGAAACCTGTATGGTACTACTCCAATTGGTAGACATAGTTTACCTAGTATTCAACTCATGCCAGCTTACTTAATAACTTTGAGCTTAACTTCAGTTGTAACTGTAGCACTAGCACATAATAAGAACAACTTTAAGAGTTACATCATGATGCCGATTCTTACCATTCAAGTTTCTATAAGTGGGAAAGTGAGCATGGGTAGAAGCTCATTTGCTAACACAGTGCAAGTTTGAGGCAGAAGCAATCTTAGCCGCCAGAAACATAAGCAGAAACAGTCTACAGGTAAACGAAAATTTCCGCATTTTGGTTATTAATTGAGAAAATTTTGGACACAAGAGTACGACAAGCAATAGACTGAATTAGCATCTTTGTTAGTGATCATTGGTGTATTTATAGATTTCATATGATGCACATATAACAATCAATAAGTAGAACATAAAAAGGCTTTGTTAATGCTCATATTTACCTAGAGCAAATGAGGTGTGTCTACACTTTTTGGTAATCATTATGTATTTGACTTACAGTAAAGTCCCAGTTACAGATTATATATATTATAAGAAAATGAGAAGAACTTGAACCTGTAAAGCTCCTTATAGCCATAGCTAGTGGTTTTAGAAGTGCCAACAAATCTCAAGTTTGGTTTAGACCATTTGTTTTCTATATAGTAGTTGGTGTTAACCATTGTTGCAGTATGTATGTGAATGGGTGAGTGAAATATTGATGTAGTGAATGAAAGAAACTTGTATATGAATTTAGGAGGGAAAGAATAACAAGATTAACTGTTAATAATTGATTGATAATAACTGTAAAGTACAAGTGTTTATATAGGCAATGTACAGACATGTTTTCAAAGGTTGCAATGGTTCCTTTTGGACCAAACGACATACCTTTTCACATGTAACTGACATTAACCGAATCTAACCATAATAACTATAATAACTGTCATTTTTGACAGGTCATCAATCCTATATTATCAACCCTATTGGTCGAATAAAGTCTGCTAATAAATACTTAAATACATATAGTCTGTAGTAACTTAGAAATATAAGCATTTGGACTTATAAAAATCCAACACTCCTCCTTAAGTACAAATGTTGTTCCTTCTATCTTGATTCAGACCATGACTGAAAAGTCATCCTTGCAGTCTTTGTTTTCCTTGGTCCCTTCCTTGTTTTTGCTTGTTGTTCCTTCTTCAAAATGAGTGCTGATATGATGTTCTTGGCAATAGTCAGTGGGGTCTTCAAGTTTCACCCCAAAGTGCTCAACCTTTTTGTGGTTTTGAATGTCCATTGCAGTGGTATTTGTCACTAGATCATCTCGACCTTCTTGGCATTTTTCTTTGCCCTTTGAAGCATGTTATTCTGCCTCATAGTGTGACACCCTTGCTGTTTTATAAAAACAGTTGAAAACATTCAAATATTGGTTGTAGCAATCTTTTAAATCCTTACCAAATTTCTTTTCAGCAGTAAGAGGAAATTTGTTTGAAAAATCTACACTAAGATATCCTCCTAGTGTTTCAACAAGTTTGTGCAGATCCATTAAGTGGATTTCAATCCCATTGATTTTGGGTGGTAAGGGTCCTGGTAAATTTATTTTTAAATAGACAGAATAGAACCAAGTGTATGCTTTGATGAAATTGCCCCTAAAACCATTCCATTCATGACTAACTAGAGTATCATCTTTGATTAAATCTAAAAATGAAATGCAGTCTTGGAATGATGTAATAGGTATTGGAAGATTTACACCTTTTACAATGACATAGTCATTGTCTTCTGCAGTCATGGAATTTTGTGGGCACATGTAATCAATGTGACCATCTTCTTCACAGATATTGCACTTGTGAGAGATAGAGACTGCAGTATGTTCTTCCTTTTGTTCTCCTTTGTAATCTTCTTTGTATTCATCAAGCATCTTGAAGTAACCATCCATGTATTCATTTTGTTTCATGTTCATCTTATTCTCATCAAAGAAGCAGTCTGCAGGGGAGTTAAACATTGGAATAGGTTTGCACCTATTTCCTTTGAAAGTGAGTTCTAGTCCTTGTGCTTCCATCTGTGTTGCAGAAAGTATGTTTAGGGAAACTTCTGGTGTGTAATGAATACCAAGAATGATTAGGATTTCAGATCCTATTCTGATTTGTACTTCTCCAATCCCATGTACAAACATAATTTTCCTCTGTTCCTCAATCTTTTCAACTGAGAATTTCTCTTTCAACTTTGAGAATAGATGCATGTTAGAGTAGACATGCCTATTTATTTTGTTGCTCACATACCAGATTTGGTTCCAACCTTGTTCATCAGTGCCTTGAAATCAGTGGGAATGTGAATAAATTCAGGGTATGTGATTTGGACTTGTGATTTGTCTGTGAAGATGCCAAGGCCCACATCTTCAGTAAGGTTCTCTCCATTTGGACAATATCTTGCTATGTGCCCTCTCAGTTTGCATTTGAAGCAAACATAGTTCTTGTGCCTCTCCAGTATTGCCTTCTTCTATGATAACTTGTTGTTATGCACATGGATCTCTTCTAGTTTCTTTCTAAGCATTTCATTGCAATCCTTTGATATTTGTTTGATTTGGTTGCCTATTGCAGACTCAGTGTCCCTTTTGAATTGTCTGTGGACAAACTCCTTTTGAGACCTGTTGTTTGTGAGTTTCCCAGGTTTTGGCTCTGATGTCAATTTTTAGAAGTGCGAACAGATCTCAAGTTTGGTTTAGACCATTTGTTTTCTATATAGTAGTTGGTGTTAACCATTGTTGCAGTATGTATGTGAATGGGTGAGTGAAATATTGATGTAGTGAATGAAAGAAACTTGTATACGAATTTAGGAGGGAAAGAATAACAAGATTAATTGTTAATAATTGATTGATAATAACTGTAAAGTACAAGTGTTTATATAGGCAATGTACAGACATGTTTTCAAAGGTTGCAATGGTTCCTTTTGGACCAAACGACATACCTTTTCACATGTAACTGACATTAACCGAATCTAACCATAATAACTGTCATTTTGACAGGTCATCAATCCTATATTATCAACCCTATTGGTCGAATAAAGTCTGCTAATAGATACTTAAATACATATAGTCTGTAGTAACTTAGAAATATAAGCATTTGGACTTATAAAAATCCAACAAGTGGCGTGATATTCATAGATTTCATTAATCGTGTTCTCCAAAATCTTCAGACGGTCCTTGGTGCTCTCCTGATGCACCCATGCACAATACTTCCGCTTCAACTTTCTTTATCCCAAACTGTAGCATTCGTAAATGAGTTAGATACAAGCATTGGATAAAGAATATAGTAAAATTTTGTTGCTTGACTGCAATAACTAGCTTCTTGGTTGGAACCGAGTGAATTTCAAATATACGACAATTGTAAAATTCCAATTTGGTTATACAAACTTTTTCCTGACTACAACATATTCATAATCCAGAGTCAATCGTCGGATAGAAAGTTCAAGCAAATCGATGGTCTCTTTCATGCAGTTTCCAAAAACATATATAATTCAGCCTTAATTGACGGCTAAAATTGAGTTCTCGTTTACTAACTATTAATTAATTTTAATAAGCTTCGGGATGTTGCATCTCTCAAAGAAACACCATAGATTCATTCCTATGTGTATGATTACAATTTCGTGAAAGCGTTTCATTCTATCAAACATGTCTTCTGAAAATTTCAAAATTTGATCTATTTAAAATCTTTTTTGGTATTATGCGTATTAAAATCGGTTCAGGCCTCAATATGGGACAATTACCTTATACATGCATCCAGTATATCTAACCTTTATTCGTTGTTACAAATAGATGGTACACTATTAGCTATAACAAGTTTTAATGCTGATCGACAAAAATCTCAGTACTACGAATGTCGGCAAATGTCAATTTCATTAGGTGGTATTTCTTTTTTCTCTTATTGCCACTTAATGAGTGGGCCCATCCCTTATTCCCTCTTAATAGGGGGAGTCTCAAAAACTACTCTCTCTTGAATAAGTTGTTCATATGGACAAGGCTCACACCGCTTATTTTGGTGAACTCCTTAATTCTACCCATAAATGAATTTCATATTATGAATCAAAGCTAACATAACATGCATGAACATCGTAAGGATCAGAAGACTTAACAAACGACACAACTCTATAGGAAATGTATCTAAGATAAATAAATGGGAAAATTCCCAAAAGGGGTCAGGGCGATCAGGATACATCACTCTTTACCCACTCATTTTTCATAAGTCCAAAAGAGACAAGGGCGACTGGGCAACTATACAACTCCACCATATTTTTGACAAATGTCCCTTTTGGGCAACTCGTACTTTTAGGACAACTTGTATGGGACGACTTGTATTTTTAATGTACTATAATATTAAAATAATGGACACTTGTCAAAATTAGACATGAGTTGCCCAATAGTACAGTCGCCATGGTCTTTTTTCAACTTTGAAAAGTGAGAGGGCAAAGAGTTATGTGCCCTTGAGTGACCAGACACTTTTTGGAATTTTCCCTAAATAAAGATGTAAACAGTGCCTTAACTGAACGATATGAAAAATTAACAATCCTCAAACACATAACAACCCTAAATATTGAACTAACAACAATGAATACAACAATATAAACACATGCATTTTACAAAAATGAGCATAATATTACGATTACGATAAGCAGATACCCTACGCGATGAATTATGATAAAGAACATGAAACCCTAAATTTTCAAGATTTTTTATTTTTATGAAACGGATTCATGCGCTCGATTTGCAAAGGAATGCGCGGAGTATACGTAGAGCTAGCATGCAGGAGGCATTTTGTAAATATATGTGTAAAGTGCTATGAACACTTTTTTTGAAAAAATGATTTTGCTGTACGCTAGTCGTATGCAGTTTTAATTGCATAAATGATATTCTTTTTCGAGAATATGCAATTGGCAAGTTTGAAATTGTCAAGATTATGCATTGAAAACGTAAAACTGTTACCAGTTAAGATCTTTTTAAGTTATCGCTATAGTTATATCAATGGATCACGATATGAAATATTAATGCTTTTAAATAATAATCGATAACTCTAAGATACTGTTGAAGCAATTTTCGTAACCACTTCTACGGCCTTTCGACCTCAAAGCTTAATGCTAACTCCTTCGTCCTTTGTGCTAAAATAAGACAGAACATCGTTAGCTCGCTCCGGTGTTTTAATCCGAGATCAAGCTCCGACGCTAGAAAAACTAAATGTTATTAGAGGTTAGATTAGTCGGCCCAAGCCCGTCTGTTGGTTTAGGGTCCATTAGGATTTAGGGTTTCGTGTTTTTAATATAACTATAAATACTGCATGAATAATACAATATATTGTATGGGGTTTACATTATTCAACATGATATTAGAGCGGGTATGATTCAAAACCTAGTCGGCAGCCATAACCGCTGCTTCTATGCCACCCCGTTAAATCTCCAAAGCCCTAAAATCTGAAGGGAGAGATAAAAGAAGAAGAAGAAGAAAAAAAAACTCTTATGCTTCATTCTTTTCCATCGTCCCATTATCATTAATTCTCCAAAGTTGGTAATTGTTTTCTTTTTGCATTCACATACAAGTATATCATATACAAAAACACCAATTAAACTAGTAAAAAGTTAAAATTCACTTTCCAGCAGCTGTGTCAAAAACTTGATATGTATTTATAGGTATATATATATATTTTAAACAAAGTTTTACTATTTATATTTTACTGAACTAACCTATACACTAACAGTAACGGGCAATTGACCCGATCAATGTAGCTAGTGGAGTAAGTACAAGTCGTTCGTCACGAGTAAACTACTAATTTAAAAGGTATTCTAACTATCTAATTAACTTAAAACAACGCAAAAGGGGTTTAGCCTGAGAAACTAGCACGAGTTTTGTTTTCTAATTAAACTAATAAAACAATTAAATAAACTCAATAAGACAAGAAAAATAATATAAGTAAAGAGTTGAGATCAATATAGATCTTATATTTGTCATAAATCCAAATAACCAATCTTATCCATCCATTTTTCATCTTAACTTAAAAAAAAACCATTTTTCACCTTTTTTTATTTATTTTTTATTTTTTAATAACATATCTTGCAAACGGTAAATTTTCAAGCTATAAAAAAATACACCAACGCGACGAGAATTAAATTATCTATCTATAGATATGCACTTCTCTACACTTTCAACTTTTTTTTTTTTTTTTTTTTTTTTTTTTTTTTTTTTTTTTTAATTCCGCCCAGAAGAATCACATGTGAATTGTAAAAATCAAATCACACGTGATTTTTACAAATCACGTGTGATTTTTCTGAGCGGAAATTTTGAAAAAAAAAAGGTCTTCGAAAGTATATATAAGTGTATATGTATAGAAAGATAATTTAATTCTCGTCGCGATGTTATGATTTATTTTCGCGTAACGATTAACGGTTTGCGAGGTATTTAATTAAAAAAAAAGAGAGAGAGAGAAGAAAGTTAATTTATTTAAATATATATATTTTTTTGTTTTGATCAAAAAATGAATGGTCAGGATTGGTTTATTGGATCTATGACAAATATTAGATCTATATTGAACTTTTGCCTAGAAGTCAAAAGACACTAAATCAATGATAGGAAGAACGTGTTAGCCAAGTCTATTCCAATTAAGTGTTATTAATATGTTTTACTAGTGTAATGATTCTAGTTAGGTACCGAACCTCATTGGTGATTTGCTAATGTAAACAAGGTGGGTCTTCTCTCTTAATCCGAGGCTCTGACGAGGGTTAATGTTGTCACCATTAACGAAGCCCGCATAAAGTACTTCAACTACTATTGATAATCTATCTAAGGTGACATAAATGCAACCTAAACTTCTAACGAGTTTTACTAACTTATTTGACTCATTCTTGTAATCATCTACCTAGCAAAATTACATGTACTAGTCACAATAAAAGAACCTACTTAGGGACTTTTCCTGACTGATGCTCCTAAGCTAGGACCAATGCAGATGGTTTCCTACATTTAATTATCATGATTCGGATATAAGTTTTTAAATTCAATAACCACTATATACCATAGTTAAGTTACAAAATTTAGCCATAAACCCTAGATCTAGTTACAAGACAAACAAGAACGAGTAAATAAATGAGTATAGGTGATAAACATAAATAATAACTAACGAGGTAAACTAGCAATCGATGTAGAACATATCAAAACACACATAACATTCATAAACTTGGCTAACACCCCCATAATCTCGGTAACAAATGGAACAAATATAATCACAACGTAAATTGTATGAAACATAGTAAATACGATATTTTAACCGAATGATTATATGATGAAACTATGTTACAAAGAGTTATCCTAAGTAATGATTGAGTTTTGCAGAACCTTCTTGCCTTTATAAAATCGTCTGGGAACCGAGTTTTGTGATATAAAGTTGTGTAGAATTCATAATGAAGGTTTTCTTTATATAGTCTCTGGAAAAAGGTCGATACGGCACATTGACATGCCTCAATACGGCGTATCGGGCAATAATAGTGTAGGCCCCATGATTAAAATATTCTAGAATTTGTACAAACCACCTGTGGATACGACATATTGGCCATATTGGTTACGGCGTATTGGTGCCCTTTACGACTTGTTGATTTGATGAAGTCTTGAACAGGATACATCGTATTCCAGATGATGAATACGGTGTATTTAACCTTTGTAAAGTGGGCTTAGCTTGATTTCTTCGTTTTAGCTCCAAATTACATCAATTTCCTTAACTTCATCAATTGCTCCGTTATTTATTGTAATTAACAAAAGTAAGAAATTAAATATCAATCCTTACATAAATAATCTAAAATAAGCAATATATATGATATAAATGATGCATATATTTATTCGTTATTTGATATCATCGGTTGCTTATAGAAATTGAGTTGTGTGTTTGTTTACATGACATAGACCATTATTATTCAGGTTTATTGTATTATATTATACTTCCTCCGTCCTAAAATAAGTGTTTAATTTGACTTTTCAGAGTGAAACTAGTTCAACTTTGACTTTAAATATATTTTTTTGTGTTATATAATAGTTGATAAAAACTTATACTATTGAAAAACACACTTATAACCCAGTCCATTTATTTCTTTATGCATCAAATATTATATAACACCCACAAAAATAGTTAAGATCCAACCAATTCGACTATGAAAAGTCAAACTAGACACTTATTTTTGAACGAATGTAGTAAATAAATTATAAACCTTGTGTATATAAATTATGTACCATGTCTAAAAAAAGAAACTCCTAAAACCGGTTATAATGTTTAGAAATTTGGAAACAGAATATTAGATAATTGTTTAATTTTACTTAAGTAATGTATGTTATTTGATTCCTTACATTTACATATTTTGATGAAACACTAGACGAATAATCGTGCAATTATAAGTCACTAACAAAACCGGTGATATAGTCCACTAATATTACTCAATTTTGAGTCATTTTAAGTTTCAAGAATAAACATACACTCTTTATAAGTTATAGAGATATAACAACCGTTAGTCATCATCGATCACCTTAACTTCCGAATCAATACAACCTCTTTATCATGAAAATATAGATCGAAATGCATCTGCTCACCTGAATATCTAATTACACGGTATGTATCCATCGTCACAACACGCATATACTTTGCACTAAGCAAGAAACTTTAAACAATAAATTTAGTATTTTAGATAAATTTGTTGTTCACATATCGTGTAACTAGCAGGGTAACCGCCGACTATATTTAAAGCGAGCAAATATTGTTCGACGTTTTTTGTTTTTGTTTTTGTTTTGTTTTTTGTTGTTGTTGTTGTTTTATTCTTCTAACAGTAACAATACAAATGAATGACAATTTAAATTAAAATAACTTTAAGCAATAACAATGTTATATCACTAGACATACCACCTAGTCCTAACAGCCGATTAAAACCACCTAAAGCAAACAAAATGGTGGTGGTGACGACACATGTTGGTAGTGGTGGCGGCAAATTTAGATGTTAATGGCAGCAATAGGTAGCTTTTTATAGAGTTGTATGTTATTAGCTTTGACAGGGGGAGTGTGTGTTTTCTGTTAGTTTACGTTTGATTTGAGGTTAGGTTAGGTTAGGTGATGTTTGGAAATAGGATTTTACAAGCTTTTGAAATGGGTTGTATTAATTTAGAGGGTTGTTACAAGTTTACGAATTTAATGCACTTAATTTTCTAAATGTAATGATTATTTGTATGTATGCAACAAGCTATTGATAGTTCTGTAATAACAAGTATTGAAACTTAATTTTTAAAGCCTTTTATTATAAAGAAGTCTCAAATACTTTATAAAAGTAGTATACATACTTAACTTTCGTTAATGAAAAAACAATGGGAGGTGATTTGCACACATTATTTTTTGATTTGGACACTCATATGCACAAATAGGTTTAGTATAACTGTTTAAAACATTGATGACTGTGTCAAAATGCATACGCTCACCTGAAAATCTAATTGCACGGTATTCGTCGTCGCAACGCACGAATACTCTGCTAAAAAAGAAATTTTAAAAACAATAACTTTAGTACTACTATTTTAGATAAATTTGTTGCGTACATATTGTGTAATACTTGACTTCTGTTAAAGAAAAAACAATTATTGGATACTCCCTCCGTCCCATATTTATAGTCCACATTTCCTTTTTGGTTTGTCCCAAAATAATTGTCCACTTTCCTTATTAAGTAAAAACTAGAGAATATAGTGGAAGAATATTCCATTTTAGTGGTTGAAAATTAAAGTGCCCATTTCTCTCTCATGACAATAATTTTGGGACGGAGGGAGTAATACTTATGTAAACAACTTTGGAAGGAATTGTAATTTGATGTAATTGTAATTTAAAGAATTGTAATGTGTTGTAATTGTAATTGTAATGTGTTGTAATTGTAATTGATTAAATTCTGTCGATGTGTTTGGTTGACTCGTAACACAATGGAATTAAGTTTTTTTTTTTTTTTTTTTTAACTTAAAAAGTTAATATAATAATAATTAAAATAATATAATAATATATAATAACAATATTAAATAAAATAATAATAATAATAATAATAAAATAATAATAATAGAAATAATAATAATAATAAATAATAAAATATTAATAAAAATAATAAAATAATACGATAAAAAATAATAATTATATAATAATAATAATATAATAAAATATTAAAATAATAATAATAATAATAATAATAATAATAAAAGAATAATAATAATAATATTTAAATAATAATAATAATAATAATAATAATAGTTGTTATTATTATTATTATTATTATTATTATTTTTTAAAATATTATTATTATTATTATTTTATTATTAATATTATTATTTTAATTTAATAATAATAATAATAATTAATATCATTATTATTATTTTATTATTAATATTTATTGTTTTAATATTATAATAATAATAATTACTATTATTATTATTATAATTAATAATAATAATAAAATAATAATAATAATAACAATAATAATAATGTTATAAAGTATACAAATTCTGAATTACAACGTAATTACAATTTCTTCCACTCTGCCAACCAAACATTATTGGTATGTAATTCAGATTACAATTATTATAATGAATTACAACCAACCAAACACCACCTTAAAAACCAATATAATCCAAAGAAGCCTCATCTTAATTTGCGCGCAAAACACTCAACAACAAACAAACAACCAGACCCAAAAACCAACCAATTCCCATATCATCAACTGAACCCTCTTTTTGTTACTGTTCCATTAATACCCAATTAATAAAATAAAAAAATGTCACAGAAATTAACCCCCAATATTGATGAAAAGAGTACAAAGGTTTTGAATCTAACAGTTCTTCAAAGAATGGATCCTTATATTGAAGAGATCTTGATCACTGCTGCTCATGTTACTTTGTATGATTTTAATGTTGATCTTAATCAATGGGTATGTTTTTTTCCTTCTTTTTAATGATTTTGTTATCATGGGTTTTTGTTATTTATTAAGTTGGTATAATGGGATCTAATTAGAAACTAATGTAGATTGTTGTGAATTTGCTAAATGTTGTGGGTATTTTAGTTTGCGCGGTTTAGAGGGGCGTTTAGGTTCGTATTTGACTAGATTATGTGTGTTGTATATGGTGAAGTTTGTGGTAATCTAAGGATATGAAAGTTTGCATCTTTGCTTGTGTATGTACGTTTAGCTATGTTTATATGGGTTAGGGTAGTTATTACTAATAGGTGTGAGAAAAATATGGCGGCCACTCTTGATGAATCTGTGCAACAATCCCAAAAAGGTGCTTTTTTAGACGTGAATTACCTAATGGGTGATTCTGATCATGTTTTTGTGTGAGTAGTTTCCGACATACCTAATGGGTGATTTTGATCATGAGTAGTGACAATACTGTGGATAATAGATTTGCGGTTACTCGGGTTGGGATGGTCGATTAAGGTTAGATGATTGGTTGCGATGAGAAGAAGAAAAAGTAATGTAAGATAGTATATATAAGAGGTGGTGATAGTAGTAATTTTTAACGGATAAAGTAGTCTATTTGCTTAATCAATTCTTGCCATCTTCTAGTTTTCCAGTGTTAAATCAATATGGAAATTTCAAAAAGAAACAATACGAATCAGGTTCTGGGACACTGAGAATCTATTGAAATGAGATGGAGGCCGATGAGGTCGAGTTGACCTTAGAACTTAACAACAGAAGTGTAACAGGAGTTACGGATGGATGGCACTGTAGTTAAAATTTTCATGCCACTCTTTTACACTAAGATATTTAATGATTCCATTAAGGATGTTGCTTTAACGTTTTATTTGAAGGCAATAAATAATATTCACGACATAATATTAAGCTAAATTGCACAGTATTTAGTCTTGCACATTGTACTTGTTTAGTTGTTTATGCCAATCTGAATATAGCTTTTTAAATGTTACTGTAATAGTTTACGGATAGCTTCCTAGTACTGATACGTAATCTAAGGAAAGGTACTATCTTTTCCTAATTGGTTTAGTTTTTTTAAGGCTCAAACACTTCCATGATTATTGACAGTAACCATATGTCCACATGCCTAATTATATTGCTGTGTTGATTAAATGTTTGCTATGGAGTTCAGACTTCTTGTATACGTAACATCAGTTTTTCGTGCAGCTGGTTACTAAAATCTGAAATTCTGAATATTATAACCTTGTACATGTGAACACCATCTGTTTTGTATGTTCATGCATGATGCGTAGCGTTGGTGTTGATTTTGAATCAGTGTCTTAATTTCTCTGTTTTTTGCTGTTCTAGCTCGTATATAATTGCTGTTCAAGGATGTTAACATGCAAAAACATGTTATAAATCCGAAAGAATCTGACATACATTTAATTTACCCATTCTTTCAGAGTCGCAAGGATGTTGAAGGATCTCTTTTTGTGGTTAAGAGGTAATACTTTAATGCTGATATTGTTATCATAAATTACCTTCCAATACCCTGCGTTCGGGGTCTAAATATAATTAACATAGCCAGTAATAAGATAAATTTGCTATACAAGTGACAATGTTAATCATAAAACTGTCTCAGTGCTCATATTTGTTGTTTTAATTGCAGGAATGCCCAGCCAAGGTTTCAATTTATAGTAATGAATCGGCGAAATACAGGTACACTTTCTTTTGTTTATTTCCATGCTGCATTCTATATTATTTCATTCAGATGAGAGTTCGGTTTTGATATATGACATATTTTCTATAAACAGAAAATCTTGTGGAGAATCTGTTGGGAGATTTTGAGTTTGAACTTCAAGCTCCATATTTGTTATACCGAAATCCTGTTCAAGAAGTTAATGGCATTTGGTTCTACAACTCACGTGAATGTGAGGATGTTGCAAATCTGTTTACTAGGTACTTTTCTTAATGTCTGTTATCTGTATGACTGTGTTCATCCAATGATTAAAGTTACATTTCACATATTGTGGTGTCTTAGTGTATAGTACGTACGTTGTGACTACAAGGAAACTAGCAAACCATATGACAGCAATTAGACATTTGATGATGTAAAATGTAGTAGGTTATTTTTTATTTATTTTTATTTTTTAATATTTTATTGTATATCATATCAATGAGTTATAATGCCAGTCTTCTCGTTACTGAAAGTATGCCAGTCAATATCATCATGACTTCTTTTATGTTGCTGTGCTACTTCATTTAAAATTGTGTGTGCATGTTGCAGTTTATGAATTTAGCAGGCATACTAACTGTCAAATTTTTTAACAGGATACTCAGCGCATACTCAAAAGCTTCCCCAAAGTCAAAAGTCAACAAAAGGTAGGTGGTTTGACTTTATTTGATTATGCTATACATTCCTCGCTCACACTGTAAAACTAATTTGTTATGTTATGAGTCCTGTTTTGTTATATGAGCATTATCATGTATCGTGTTCAGGTTTATACTAACTTGGTTGATCTTTGACTCGATTCCTTAAAAAATATTGTTTGCCCCATTCCATCATCTTTGTTCTCTAATATTTTCATGTATGCTCTGTTATGTAGTGTGTTTGAGGAACTCGAAACTGTACCTACGTCTGCTGTAGTTGAAGGACCATTAGAGCCGCCGTATGCTACATCCAATCCTACAGATATACCTGAAGACTCTTCATTTATGAATTTCTTTAGTGTACGCATCTGTCAATGATCATCTAAACTTTCTTTTGCAGCATTGTGTTTAAATATTTTTATTGATATAAATCAACTTTATGACTGCAGAACGCCATGAATTTGGGACATAATTCTTCCAACTCAACCAGTTCGGCACAACCTTACCATAACTCTTCCAATTCAACCAGTTCTGTACAACCTTACCATAATTCTACAACCATTCCTTTATCTTCTCGTGTTACACCTTCTCCTGTGCTCAATGGTCTGACAAACCAAATTTCGTCATCCGCCTCTTCAATGCCACTCCATGAAAATCCTGACCCGGTTAATAGTAGAAATGGGGTCACCAATCTTATCAAACCCCTTTCCTTCTATACACCCTCTTCAGCCTCATCATCTTCAGTGATGCTACAGCCTACTCCTTCCTCTGTACCAGTAACTGCCTCAAATGTACAACAACGTAACCATGTTCCATTACTTCAACCATTTCCCCCACCAACACCACCCCTATCTCTTACTCCTATGTCTATGTCCCCTCAAAGTTATGGACCGTTGACTAGAGAAAAAGTTCGTGATGCACTCGTGTTACTTTCCCAGGTATGAACATTTATTTTATTTTTGCCTCCGTGAGCTCCTTGTTTCTCCAACTTATATTTTGAGATGATATGACCTCTCTTTTGCACAATCTGAGATGGCAATCTTGACCCATATACTCAAGAATGGCCAATTGGGGTTTTGTTTAATCAGGTCAATGGTTAAAAAAATTTAGCTAAAGAAGAAATAAGTCAAACAGGTTGAAAGACGCCCAGAGTTTATAATATAATGCATAAAGCCCATTTATTTGAAAAGTTTGATTATACTTGAAAGAGTATAATATTTGTAAAAAATATATTACACATTATTTATCTATAAAGAAGTTCAATTTTTTTGAGAAAAAGCGTTGGACCCCCCAGTATCATAAAACAATACCTTTTTTGACTGGTTAGACAAACCACAAAAATTTTCACATCTTTGCAGAAACTTTAGTTATCATGGCGTTGTTTTATATCTAAAACTGTTGTGCAATAGTATGCTTTGAATTATCAGTCGCCTTTTCCCATCTCTAGAAGTTGGCAAACTATTGTGCATCAACCTTTAGTTTGTATACGACATGTTCTGCTCCTGTTGTTACTTTTCATGTACATGCAGCAAGTGCCTACATTTAAGGTTTCTGGCCACAAACTTGTTAATCATGTTGCTGTTTTGACCAACTTGAGGGTGATAAATATAAATTTAAGTCTAGGATTTATGCATCTGATGTGTAATAAATGTCCTGCACAAATAGATAAATGGGTCTTTATGCTAATTACCCATTGTGTTCAAATTTACCTTAACTATGTCATCTCAATAAAACACTCAACTTGGAAACTTCAATATATATTTCCACTATACTTTGATTGATCTTTCAACAATCAATCTTTTATTGCCAACATAGTGAGAAAGATGTTTAAGTGTCTTGTGAAGTTCCATAATTAAAAGAAATAGGTATCGTAAGCTCTTGTGAATAGCCTTGAACCTTATAACGTCAACCAAAAAGTTCCTTGTTCATACTAGAAGTACTTTCACTTGCAAAAGGTATATTTCAGTTGGGCTTAATGTTAATTTGCAATGCAAGTATATTGAAGCTGATTAGGATATAAACATTAACAACAACAACAACCTACCCAATCCCGCCGGGGCGGGGTATGGGGGAGGTAGAATGTATATTTCAGTTGGGCTTAATGTTAATTTGCAATGCAAGTATATCGAAGCTGATTAGGATATAAACATTAACAACAACAACATACCCAATCCCGCCGGGGCGGGGTATGGGGGAGGTAGAATGTAGACACATCCTACCTCTGTCTACATGAAAAATGTATTGGGTTAAATTTAAAATTTCAATTGTTCCATAAATGTTGTTTTTTCTTTTATTTCCAGGATAATCAATTTATTGACATGTTCCACCAAGCTCTGCTAAAAGCACATCACTCGTAACTAAGTTGAAGAACAAGTTGAAAGTTTTATGCGTAGATCGTAAATCGAGTATGAAGTGATTGTAGGGAGTATGAAGTGTTTGTAGGGTCACTTTGCATATTGTCTGACGATCATCAGAAGCTTTGTCCTTGTTTTTGTCTACCAAATGCTACATGCTCTGTTGTCTGCATAGTCTTGACGGATACCAAGTTTTGAAGGAAAAAGCGAATTTGGTCAACTCCAGCTGACACCAGGATTTGCAGATTAATGGTGCAGGTGGTTAAGTGAATTTGTGTGTGACTGTGTGGTCATGTTATAGAATTTATGTTAGTTCAGAAAGTTTTTGTTTCCGTCTGAGTCAACTCATCGACATGTTTCTGTATGCATCATTTGTAATTCGCTTTACTATTTGGTTTATGGGTCCTAGTTTGGTCTTATTAGTAGCTTGTCAAGAACTCGTCTTTGAACATGGAAAACACAATATCAGTAAGAAATAAAAGCATAAGCTAAGTTATGGCGCATTGGTTCTATGGCATCAATTCAGAAGGTGACAAACTGACAATGGTTGATCTAGAACTATATAATATCATGTATATACTATCATAATTCATGTTTTGAGGGATACATTACAAAATGAGATTTTTACTTGTGTATACTTAAGTTGCTGTCAGAAACTACTAAGGTATGTTGCACTGGCAATACTTGAGCAACTTCTAACTGTTGCTGCTAAACTTTGGTTTCAGTTGGTTCATGTGCCATTTTGACCGGCCTGTGATAATATCAATTGAAAGTACAGTTTTGCCATATTAATCAATTTAACCGGCATAGATTTCGATTATCTTTGAACAAAACTAAGATGTTTTTGCCGGCACTTTGCGATGGGTACACATTTTGACATTACACTTTTTTTCTCAATAAAAAGTTTAGCGTTAAACCGGGATTTCCCCTCTCATGGTTTTGAGTAATTGGGATTTTACAGTGAGACAGGCTGCTTTTTCAGCCATCTCGTGCAAAGTGACGAAACACGAGAAATCATGCATTGAAAATCAACACATGTTTATACCTTTAGCGTTTGATACATTTGGTTTCCTTGCACTCGGGGCGGTGGAGCTCCTCAACAGAGTCCAATGAGTTATGCATAGTAATGTTATGACACATAAATCCACAAATGTTGTTTTCAAAAGAATTAGTTTTGCGATCCAAAAAAAGGCTAGGGGCGCAACTTGTTGCTCGTTTACCTTCCACTTCTGTGTAATTCTTTTAACATAATATAAGATGTCAATTCATAGATTCAGATGTGCGAATCGGAGTCTTATAATAAACAAACAACACCTTACTTGATATCTTATTAATATCTCTCTCTTTTACTTTTAGTTATATGAGTAATCTGAGTTAGGGCTGAGCACAAAACCGAGAAAATCAAGCCGAACCGAAAAACCGAGCAAAACCGGACCGACGGCTATATTCGGTTCTGTTTTGGTTATATATATATTAACGGTGTTCGGTTTCGGTTCGACCCAAAACCGACAAAAAACACTCATAAACCATATAAACTGAACCGAACCGACAAAAAACCGAACTGAACCGACCAAATTCGGTTTGGTTTCGGTTCTATATATTAGTGGTTCTCGGTTTCGGGTCGGTTTAATTTTCGTCGGTGCAGGTCGATTTCGGACGGACTCTTATTATTCTGAGTTAACTATAATAAAATACAGATGGAAGTAAGAAATGAAATAAAGAAAAGCACAGGGACCTGACTTGCCTTTTGTTATTTTTGTCACTCTCTAGTCTCAAGCCCTAAACTAAACCTTGACGAAAAGAAACACTTTGTTAGTTTGTGTGAGAGTTATGGCGGTGGCATATAAAAGGCTTCAAAAGACAATTATAAGCAGTCTAGTGTCGTCAGGATCAAATACTCCATCATTTGGACCTCCTGCAGCAGCTTATAATCTCATTTCACGCAGAGGCATTGCTTCCAGGCTTTATGTTGCAGGTTAATTGCCACCCTACCCTTATTTTCAAAATTATGCCTTTATTTTCTATTCTTTAGTACTATTATCAGGTATAAATTTGATATAAATTTGGTTAGTTATTTAGAATATTGTAGCAGCTGGTATGCAATACTTTTGCGCGTTTGTGGATTTTTATAAATATTGTTTAGCGTGTGTGGATTGGAAAAGTTACTTCACTAGAAGGTCAGGTCACTGGTTTAGTATAAAAGAAGGCAGGCGTTTAACAATGTCTGCATAGATAGAGTCTTTAGGATGTGAGTTATGTGGAATATATTATTGATTTAGTTTGCGGAGGAGAACCAACTGTGTTCGTTGCTTGCTGATGAATAGTCTCACGCTCTGTAGCTATTATCTGTCCAAATCATCACTATTTTAATGTATACCTGGAAACTACAGAAGAATGTCGATTTTTTTTTTTTTTTTTTTTTTTTGCATATGTAGAGTTTTTTTCTTCTATGTTTCTGCAAAGAATAATAGATTCTAAATAACTAACAGCAATACTCTAAAAAAAGTTAACTTTCTGCTTTTATATAAACTAGCTTGACTTGTTGGTACTCTAGCCTAGTTATAGAGTTCAAAACTTGAATATAGTCACACAAGTATAGAATTATGTTTTGGTTTTTTTATCCTTTAAAATATATGGTTTAATTTGAGGCATCCTGAATTATATTCCGTCTTGTATCTCCTTGCAGGACTATCCTTTTATACAACTGAAAAGGCATTGCAAGACGCCTTCTCTCAGTTTGGCCAAGTTGTTGAAGGTATTTTAAAGTCTAAACGTTATATGCATCTACATACTTATGTAACTATAGTTAACTACAAGCTAAAACTCATTGCTATTTGCAGCCCATGTTATGATGGATAAGGTTTCAAGTAGATCGAAAGGCTTTGGGTTTGTTACCTATGCATCTGCAGATGACGCTGAGAAAGCCATCAATGAAATGGATGGAAAGGTTACATCTTGAATCCGTCCCAGTTAAATTTCAGAAATCAATACACATTTTTGATTTTATTGTGTGCATAATACTCCCTGTGCAACATTTGGACAAGTAGTAAAGAGCCAACTATTTTTATAAATGTTTACCCATTAGTAATAACAAAGTCAACAATATTTATGGACCTAATCCTATACTAATTAGTTTTGGAGTCATTCTGTTTAAGAATAAGCATTTATATTGTTGCTTGCAGACGCTCCATGGACGTGTCATATGTGTTGAACTGGCAAAACCTCGGGCGCCAATTAATAATGGCGTGCCAATAGCCAGAGGACCCCCTGAACCACCTACTACAGAGCAGCTGTAGGCACTAGTACATTGGAACTGAATGAATAAGTAATCACAACATTAATTCACAAGATGATCCGAAGATTACAGTCCTACCCTCTGAGCTGAGGTGAACTGATCTTAAGAGCGTTTGCATGCTTATTCCAAAACAAGTGGGCACCAATACTAGCAGTAGAAGTGAATCATCGTCTTGTTATTCAACAATATAGATGAATATGTTACTTCCATCCTTTCTTCAATCTTAATTTGTTTGACTTCAGATTTTTAATGATACAAATATAGGAGCCAGCTATGGCTCTGTTGGTTTGTATTTACATAAGGTATACCGTTGGGATTTTATAGATATATTTTTTAAGTGACTGAAATCCATTCGAGAGCCATAAACCAACAATCACTGAGAAACCAATGGGGCATAGGGCCAGCTGTGACTATCTATGTGTGTATTATACAGCAAATCGGCTTCAACGATTTAGAATGGGGGTATCACAGCTGCAAGTCCTTGCAGCTAACAAGCTGCATCATCTCTTAAACACTTTACTATTCTAACACTTTGATCTTTAACAAGCCAAAATGAGTAGATATATGTTTGGACTTAGATTAGAGTACAATCAATCTACAATTACAGTGCCTTTTATCTCCAAATTTGGTCATAGACTCATAGTGACCAACATTTTTCATTCCTGTTTGCCTAAGTCTTCCGTTATAATTCTCACATGGTTACAGTTTAATGGTAAAGTCTTGTTTTCAATTAATATAATTTAATAATATCACCTAGAGCAAAAGTGTGTAAATTGGAAGGGAGTCTTAACATTTTTCAAGCTTAAAGCAAATGAAGCAAATGTTTTTTTTTTAAGATGATGCAGGGAGTTGGCTGCATCTTTTTGCAGCTAATATATTCCCTTATTTTTATGGAGACAAGAAGAAAACTGAGTAACCAGATAGTGGATCAAGGGTCATTATCTTGTTTTGGGCAACTTAAAGCAAAGTTGTACGTAACTCGACAAAATCATGACTAATTATAATTTTTTAGAAGACCAAACTCAAAACACACGGGTCATTAACGGGTGAAACCGTGAAAGTGTACATCTGTATCTCGATGCCCAAATGGACTCACCTACTTATTAAGGCAAGGAGCCTACGTTACAGGTTCAACGTTTCAATCAATTGTTAATATTTCTCAAATATTATTAAATTTGATGTCTTAATCTCAGTGTATTCATAATAGTAGTTGAATGTTTCTGTAATTACTATGATAGGTTGGAGTCAAGTGTGGTCATGATAATCGATCAATATATTCTCTAATAAAAGAGCCATTCAATAAGAAGCTAAAAAAAACGTAACTATGGACATGTATATACCTTTGTCTGTTTCAAGTTTGAAAGGTTTGCTTCATTTTATGACATGGGATATAAACTCAAATTTGTACATTTACCCGAAAATATTTGTCATTCAAGAAAAGGTCGAAGTAAAGAGAAACGACTTCAGAATTTTGGGTGGGAGCTTGTAAGGGCTGGACTGTATACAATCCCACATCAGTTGAGAAAGTTAAGGGGATGGGAAGTTGTGTAAAAAGGGAAAGATGGTATAGAAATATCAAGTGTGTAAGTTGTGAGTAAATGCATTCTTGGTTGCGGGTTTGATTCTTTTTGAGTGTTATAGTTTCCTGTAATTGATTAAACTCATCTCCAATTTCGGACCATTAATCCAGTTTCCTTGTATCAGATGACAAAATCCAAACATGTAGGCTAATCAATGAAGCAACATGATCAGAAAATTCAATAGGAATTCATCAGTTGATGTATAGAGTGAAAAAAAGAGAGCATATTGAGAAAATCCCACATCGGCTGAGTGACTAAAGTGAAAGATAAGGGACGTTGTATAAAATGGAAAAGAAGCTACAAGGTTAAGTACTTACCTGGATGGGGTCTATGAGTGATCAAGAAGGCTCATGGCCTAGGTTGGTGACCTCCATTGCACTTAGGAGGGGTGCCACCCTAAGATCGGCCCAAGTGGTCGAGTCTACATCATAATTTGTTGCTGTGGGGGCCTGCGTTCGCGCGGCCCCTCCCCGTTTCTCTAGTTTAAATCTTTTTGGCAGCTCTTTGCTATAACATGTACAGCTTCAGCAACTGTACTAAATTAACCAAAGTGTTGAGTTTGGTTCTTATTGTTTGGATGAAGATGTATACAGTTTCATCCTTTAAGCGGTAATATTTGAAGACAATGGATTAATCTTATATGCAACAATGGATTAATCTTATATGCATAGTGTATACGTGAGGCATCAAAGCAAACAAAACTTCATGTGCCAATAGGCAATCTGTGCTAAGCCTGAATACTAGCCATTGTGGAAGAAACTTTTCTAAAACTGCTTGTCATCTTATATATTTATAACCTGGTTTTCTGTCCTTTTAACGCAGTCAACAAATTTTATGGACCCGATCAATATAAATAGTTTTTGAGTCATTCTGATTATAAAAATGCATTTTGTATTGTTGCTTGCAGACGCTCAATGGACGTGTCATATGCGTTGAACTGGCAAAACCATGGAAGCCGTTTAATAACGGTGTACCAATAGCCAGAGGACCTCCTGAACCACCTCCTACAGAGCAGGTGTATACACTTGTACATTGGAATTGCACGAATAAGTATTCACGACATTGATTCACAACATCTGTCTGAAGAGTGAAGATTACAATCCATAGGCTATAGCGATCTCATCTCTTGAATGTTTAGGTGCATACCTCCCATCACAAGTGGGCATCGGCCCTTGCAGAAGAAGTACTACATCATCATGTTATTCAAGACAATAGAGCAATATGTTACTTTCATTATTATTATGCTTTTGTTAGACTCTAATCCTTAACGTTCAAAATATAGGAGTGGCCTGTAGTTTTCCTTGTTTTTTATAAGATAAATGGTTGTCTTTGTATATTTATTTGCTTTTTCGGTGTCCAAAACACATGCACGGGTAACCTACGACCAGTTGCTTAAGAATATCAATTGGTCAGAGGGTCAAGTGTATGTTGTACTTCATCATCATACATCGAATTTTTCACTTCAATCATATTCAGAATTCAATTTCACCATAATCAGTTATCACTATATTATTGTTGTTGTCCCATACCCCACTCCGGCGGGATTGGGTATGGTTGTTGTTGTCCCAGATTCAGAATACGTATGGGTTGGCCAGTGTTGTGTATAAAGTCACTAGTTTTGTTCTAGGAAACTGTGAAGACAAAAGAATGGAATAGTCAATGTAACTCAAGAAAATGACTAATAACCTAAGCCTTTTTAATAGACGAAGTCACGAAACTAATGTGAAAAAAGGTAAATTTGCATTTGAATATATGAATCAGGTAATATATTTCACCAATATTGCTATTTAGCTTATGCAGTATGATTTTAAACGTTATGATCCTGTTCTGTATTCCTGGCCTTGACTCATCTAATGTATTTGATTTATATTAAAAAAACAGTTTAACGGATTACAATAAGATGGCAGGCAAACGAGCAACAAGTTGCGCCGCAACCCCCTTTTGGATGGCAAAACCAATCCTACTAAAAATGAAGTTTTGTTTCTTGAGGGCCGAAAAATTACTTTGCACGACCCGTTGAACTCTAGACAAAAACTTCTCTGCTTCCGGAGCTAGGAAACCAAATGTATCAAAGGCAAAAGGGATAAACACGTGTTGATTCTCTAAGCAAGCTTTCTCGTGTTTAGCCACTTTGCTCGATTCAGCTTTCAACGCAGCCTCTCCTGCAACAAACCCATTGTCCCTGAGCCCAACAAGAGGGGACACTCCAGTAAGATCTACACAAGCATGTTTCGCCCCAGCCCACCCAAACACAAGTATATCAGCTGGCCGTAAAGTAGACCTCCCTTCAAGCGGATCCGTCAAAAAGTTCACGGGGGCCTCTTTTTTAGAAGAAATACCTGCTCGCTTAAGAACATCATACAAGACATCCCTGACCAAATCATGCCTATATTTGAAACCAGGTAACTCCTTGCAATGGACTGCATGCTCGCCAAAAGAATCCAAACAAACCTTGCGGCAGACTGGGCAAGGCTCATCAGCTGGAAACAGAGGGATCATTAGCCGGTACTTAAGGATGGTCCGGTACTCCAGGGCCGACATATGTTGGCCTAGTCCTTCAATGGGGGTAACCGTCAAGAAATTCTGAGCATGAGGAGCACGAAGACATTCAAACACCGCTTTTTGGCGAGGGGATAAATCGAACTTCACTCCCAAACTCTTGACGATTTCACTAAATAGGGCACACGCCAGAACATTCTGGGCTTTTGGGGGGGCGGTGTCCTTATTAGAGAAACCGCTAAGATCGAAATCAGGAAGGGACATGCGCAAGCGATCCATCGCATACCCGTAATCAGAGTCAACCCCATCAATAACACATCCTTGAAGAATGTGGTCCTGCAAACTCCAAGATTGGGCCCTCGAAGCCACAAAAGCATAAGTAGATACATCCTCAGCAGAACATAAACCCAACCCACCAAAACGTGTCGGAAGTGATGCTAGCCTCCATTGAAAATCCCCGAAAAATGGACCCCCACAAACCACAATATCCTCTATCGCCCTCCGAAGGCCATTGTCAAAAATAGAAACAGCTTCCCCTATATACATAGGTTGGCACGTTCTAAGACCGAACAACAGCTTTGCGACGCCCATACATGAGCGGAGCAACAGGAGCTCGGATTGAGGGTCCCGTAGACTTGGGAGATGACTCATAAGTTCCACTGCACGAGATGCCCTTTTCACCGCCAAACTACTAATAAACCCAGCATCCTTGCTAACAGCACCTCCAAGGAGTTTTACACCCAGCGACGGTCTCCCAATCCCATGGGGGAACAACCCATCCTGCACCTTCACCCCATTGCATGACGGCCAAAAAACTTCTGTTTTCTTAATGTTGAGTTCAAGGCCCAGGCGGGGCCCCTCAGCCCTTATTATATCTAAGGCTTTAGCTACCTCTTTAGTGTCACCGATAATCGTACCATCATCCAAATACCAAGCATGGAAAAGAAGTTTACAACAATCCCTCATCTAATGGACACGAAGTATGCATCACAAGTTAAACATTTCAATCAATCTCTATCTCAAACATGATTGATTCACGGTGTCCTAGTTCTAATGTAATCACAATAGTATTTCGATGGTTTCGTAATTTTTTTAGTTTGGAATTATGTGTGGTCTTTATCAATCAATATATTACATTGTTACTCTACTGATATCACCAATCTTGTCTTTATCTCAACTTCGGTTAAATTTGTGTACCAACAAACTTAAAGAGCATACATGTTATGGAGGAAAAAAGACTTGCTATCTATTTGCAGATTTGTGGAGCACGAACTTGTAACCCTATAAGTTTAACAAGTTAAGATACATTTTTGTAAGAAAAAAAAGACACTTTTGAACACTTTTGAAGTTCCATAGTCAGGGTATGAGCATTTTAAAAGTCACCCCACATCGTTTGAGAAAGAAAAGTAAAGGGGTGGGGAGCTGTATAAAATGGGAAAGAAGCAAACGGAATAATCACTTACCTGGATGGGGTCTATGAGTGATCAAGAAGGCTCATGGCCTAGGTTGGTGACCTCCATTGCACTTAGGAGGGGTGCCACCCTAAGATCAGCCCAAGTGGTTGAGTCTACATCGTAATTTGTTGCTGTGGGGGCCTGCGTTCGCGCGGCCCTTGGAGTTCAAGTCTTTTTTGTTTGTTTTGCGAACCTTCTTACTTGAAAATAACATCTAGAAAGGGTTTAACCTCTTCACCTTGTGCCTTGTAATAATCAAAGGGTCTGTAATATGAATAATCCTATTTGTGTGCTGGAGGCATCAAAGGGAAACTCTTTTTAACAGCACTTGTCAGCTTTGCTGGTTTTGAATCCTTTGAGCAGAAGTTGATGATAAATTATCTGCAACTAGGCATCAAAATTGGTACCTTTTCCCTATAACTGTCCATATGCGGAATAGGCAGTGTTACTTTTTGTTCTTCTGAAGAACAATAGATTATCTGCAACTAAAAGCTAAATTCTGTATCAAAACAGTTAAATCACTTTCTGTTTATCACACAGAATAATAGAAGATACCGTGTTTACAGATTTTGTAATATTTGTAATGATCATTCACAGCTAAAGAGTCCATTTTATGATTTGTAGATTTTAATATGTTGCATTTATATACGGTTACCCCACCAATAAGAATTTGTTGTTTCTTATCTAGAACAATTTATAGCTTATATTAGATACCAACAAGGCGAGGTTAACTTTTGAAATCATTCTATGATTTAGCAAATAGAATAGTGTAGCCAGTCAAAGATGATGCTGAGGTTATTGACGAAAGATTTACTTCATTAGATTATTAATAAATGTTGCATCTGTGATGGTATGCATTTGTGGTTTGGTGATTTGTTCAAGTTGCTTGACTAGAAGGTCACTGGCTTAGTCCATGAAAGAGCTTTTTATGCCAATATGCAACAAATTCTTTGTATATACAGAGACAGTGTTAGTGTGGAGTTTGTTTGATGACTTTATAAGTGATTTTGTATATGTAGTTCAAAATGTTATAAGTACTGGAGTTGAATCAACTTTATTCTTAGTTGATGACAACCATGAATCCTAATTTTCCCATTTACGTAGGTTAAGTTTGACACTCACAACTCATTGCTTATTGATGAATAACATGAGCTCTGTGTAGCTATTGACTGAACTATCATGAGTGACTTTTTGCGAATCCAAAATTAACACTATACCATACAGCTACGTAACAAGACTCTGCAATTTTCAGATTAAGTGTGGGTAAAAAGCAGAACCATCATGCTTGGCAGTTGGCACTTTTTCTCCAAAATTGTCCATTTTTGCAAAATGTAGTGTTTTGTTTTATGTTTTTGCAAAAATAATAGATTATTCGTAAGCAGCAGCTTATATCAAAGTCAACTTTCTATTTTTATAAAAACTAGCAGACTTTTTGGTACTTGAATCTAGTTATTATAAAGCTCAAATCTTGAATATAGTCACACAAGTACGGAGTTATGTTTTGGTTCCTATCTCCTTTGAAGTATATGCATTTGATTCGAGAAATCAGGAATTACATTCCATCTTGTATGTCCTTGTAGGACCACCATTTAACACAACAGAAAAGGCATTGCATTATAAGCATTTAACATAGTGTAACTTTGGCCAAGTTGTTAAAGGTGTTTGAAAGTCTAACCATTACTAGAACTTACAAATTTATGTAAATAAAGTTAAATATAAGCTATCTACTTGCCTACTTGCATCCAAGAAATGATGGATAAGGTTCAAGCAGATGGAAAGGCTTTGGGTTTGTTACCTATGCATCTGCAGATGATGCTGAGAAAGCCATCGATAAAACGGATGGAAAGGTTGCATCTTAAATTCATCCCCTTCCCAAATTGCAGAAACTAATCCGCATTTTTCATTTTAATTAGTAAAAAGTCAAATGATCCATAAATGCTAAAAATACGCTTTAGTAATAATGCAGTCAAGAAATCTTATGGACCTAACCAATATGATTAGTTTTGCTGTAACTCTGATCAAGGAAATGCATTTTAATTTGTTGCTTGCAGATGCTCCATGGACGTGTCATATTTGTTAAATTAGCGAAACCTCGGATGCCATTCAATAATGGTGTTCTAATAGCGAGAGGGCCCACCTGAACCACCTACTATGGAGCATGTGTTAGCACTTCTTACATTGGAGCTGAACGAATAAGTAATCACAGCATTGATTCACAATATGATCTGTAGCTTACATTCCTACCCTCTATGCTGAGGTGATCTGATCTCTTGAGTGTTTCCATGCTCACTGCAACACAAGCGGGCACCAATGCCAGCAGGATAAGTAACGTATCATCTTGTTATCCAAAACAACAGTGGAATGTGTTACTTCCATAGTTAATTTGATTATATTTATGTTAGACTTCACTTTTAACATTCAAAACATATATTGAGCTGTAGTGTTTTTGGTTTGTATTTGCATAAGATACATCACTGGCTTTGTATATGTATTTTTTTTAAAATCAACTGAATTCAATGCGCCACTCTCAAACCTACAGCATCTAATTGTTGGTCAAACATGACTAGTTTTGTTCTAAGAAACTTACAGATCAATAAATAGAAACAACGGATATTCAATTTAACCAATATTGTTATTTAGCTTTTGAAGTATGGTTTCGCAAGATAAGATCTTGTTTTGTTTTCCCTACCTTGACTCATCTACTCATACATCAGTAAAAGGACAAGCAGTCTACATTTCGAAGTTTTGCAAGTCCCGTGATACGTTTGATCAGGTGGTCTTTATCTATCACAGTGTCAGTATGTCACCCTAAGAAAGCCATTCAGTAGCTAACAGAAATTAATCGGAACTAAGCTGGAGATGTAAATCCTATTTTTATCTTATTTTTGGTTAAATTTGTGTACCATCAAACTTAGTCGTAGAGCATACTGCTATGGAGAAAAAAAGACTTGCTATTTATTGTTGGAATTAAAATAATCAAGAATCATAAGTCTTGAAAGCCTAAGGGCTGAACATGTAAATTAGATAGTTAGTAACTGTTTTGGCAGTTAGAATCGGTTACAAAGCCAAGGGACACAATGGTTCAATGGTACCGGTTCAAGTAGTATATATATGTATCGAATGTAATCATTGTAAAGTGTGGTTATTATTAATAAAAGTGTGTGTTTAACATAAACAACCCACCCTCTGTTCTCATATCGAGTCACTGCACATTTCTTGTGCATACTCTTATCAATATATATTGTTCATCCAAGTAGCATGATTCGCGAAACGGGAAAACTCAATATGGCATCAGAGCCCATGGTTTAAAGATCCTGGAAGAAGAAAAACTAAGAAACCTGTGGAAGAATGTTTGCGAGATCAATTGCAGTCAAGGAAGTGATCGCGGAAAAGGAAACAAGCAACAGCGGCAACGACAAACAAAACTCATTTGTTTAAACGTTGGATTAATACCGTGGGGTATTAGTGAAAAAAGAAGGATGTTGCAAGAAGAGAAGTTCCAAAAGAAAGATGTCTTATGCAGATGGCAAGAAGAAGACACGGTGAAAAGATGTACATAGGAATGGTGAAGTTACTATGAGGAAAACAATCCAAGCAAGGAAAGGCAGATGATGTGGCAGCAAAGGAATTGTAGGACCCCAGCCTGATGCAGAGATGGATGTTGACATAGAGGAAGAACTTAGAAGCACCGGTAAAGATATGTACAAGGACGATGATCAAAAGGATCATCCATGGAACAAAAGAAGGCAAATGAACATGATAGACAGGACATGATAGCGAGGCGATCAAATACAGAAAAATAAAAGAAGAAGCAAGGCTGCAAATTAGGATGAACAAGAACAGAGTGAAGATTATGATTTCTTGATTAGGGGAATGATTGTTGGAATTAAAATAATCAAGAATCATAAGTCTTGAAAGCCTAAGGGCTGAACATGTAAATTAGATAGTTAGTAACTGTTTTGGCAGTTAGAATCGGTTACAAAGCCAAGGGACACAATGGTTCAATGGTACCGGTTCAAGTAGTATATATATGTATCGAATGTAATCATTGTAAAGTGTGGAATATTAATAATAAAGTGTCGTTTACAGAAAGTTCCCACCCCCTCTGTTTGTTAAACGAGTCACTGCACAAAACTTCTTGTGCATACTCCTACCAATATGTTGTTCATCCAAAGTAGTATGATTCGCGAAAAATGAAAACTCAATATTTATTAGAATTTGATTTCTGGTGTGTGAACTTATAACCTTGTAAGTTCAACAAGTTAAGATACAATTTTGTAAAACCAAAAAAAGAATAAAAAGATACTTTTGAAGTAGAGGGTTCCATAGTCAGGGTATGAGTATTTTAAAAAGTCATCCCACATCGTTTGAGAAAGAAAAGTAAAGGGGTGGGGAGCTGTATAAAATGGGAAAGAAGCAAACGTAATAATCACTTACCTGGATGGGGTCTATGAGTGATCAAGAAGGCTCATGGCCTAGGTTGGTGACCTCCATCGCACTTAGGAGGGGTGCCACCCTAAGATCAGCCCAAGTGGTTGAGTATACATCGTAATTTGTTGCTGTAGGGGCCTGCGTTCGCGCGGCCCCTGTCCATTTTTTTAGTCGAATATATCACTTGTCGATTATTGTTGTGTATTAGTACTTAACAAATAGACAACTTTGGTTTGCTTTTTATGGGTTGCCTTTTTTACTCGAAAGCTTATTTTAAATCTTCAAGCTGGCCTTTTTTCGTGAGAAATCTGGGTGTTTAGAAACGATAATCTGAAGAAATAATCCAATAGACTTCCCAGAAGTTGAAAGCAATATTAATGTTGGTTGTTTTAGAAACATGTACAATGGTGCCGCCCATACTTTCTATGAAGATATGCAAATAAATATACAATGTTATCCCTTAAACGGTAATACTTTGAAGGCCATGGGTTTAACTTCTGCACCCTGCACCTTTTAACGGAAGGGTCTGAATCCTCCTTTCAATGTGCTCGATGGCATCAAATTGAACCACACTCCAATTGCCAATGGATACTAGCCTGAACAAGAGCCAACATAGAAAAAACTTTTCTAACGGCACTTATCATATTGATTAGCAACAGGGTTTGAATCCCTTTAACAAAAGTTAATCTTAGAGAAGTTCATTCCATAGCATCACACTAAGTGTGTCTTAAGAGTTACCGACTCTTCAAACCATCATATTACCTGCGACTTAAAGTGTGCCTTTTAAAATGTCGTTTTTCATATCATGTTACCTGGGATTTTAGGTGTTCCCGGACTCGCGTTCCAACGTTATAATTATTTTGTGCTACACACGCTAAAAAATCCTTGGCTTGTCAGTACTCCAAACCAGTCCGAAGTTGAAATCTTGAATTTAGTCACACAAATACTGAGTTATGTTTGATCATCTGCAAATAAAGGCTAAATACAGCTTGAAAATAAAGTTATTAGCTTTATCTTAATGACAAAAGTTAAAATTGGACTTTGGTGACACAAATATTACTCCATCTGTCCCAAATTATATGTCCATTTTAATATTTCACAAAGTTTAAGAAAAGTGGGCCTCTTACAATATTAACCAATAAAAATTCATTCTCACCCACTTACAAACATTTTGATTGGTTGAATTTAAAAGTGGACATTGATTTTGGGACAACCAAAAATAGAAAAGTGGACTTATATTTTGGGACGGAGGGAGTAGAATTTCTGTAATTGTTTGGTTCCTCGACTTGCATTTGATGGAATCCATTATTACAATTCATCATCTGAGAAGACAACAAGCAAAATGCAGAGTCGTTAGGATAGTTTCTATCTTTCCACAATTTGATCCAAAAGACTCAATAGAGATCAAAGTTATTAGTTATTGATTTATGTTCTGAGAAACAGGCAATGGTTGTTAATGAACAAATTGGTAAATTTGTATCTTTATCTGATCACATATATGACATTTTTGTGGACAGCAAAAATAAATGTGTTATATGAAGTACAGTATTTCTTAAGAACAGCCATAGTGAGTTTTCATATATTCATAAAACGCTGACTTCGATATCAAATATGACCGAAACATGATGGACTATCCTTCTAATGATAGCTCATTTGCAAATCAGAATATATCACATTGGTTTATCTTCTGTTATGATTCAGACTGAAGCAACATCAGATCGTGAGACCACAAACAACATGACACAGATGTTATCATATATTTCTAATTACTTTGAAATATACAATTAGTCCGATATCTTTCTAAGTTTAACACCCTAATTTAATCAGCAAAATTAACTATTTGAAAGTATATACAAATTACATGAACTAACAAGTATTTCCTACATCCATACTTTGGGGCAAATTAAGATTAAAGTCTCATGCGTTGCCACTTGGGACCCAACATGCGCATTGCAGATGATTTGTCGGTTTTGCATTCTGTTATGTTTGAGAGTTATACCGATCTATAGTTAATGTAATTTATAGTATAACCTCTCATGCTTCCGCCGTCCTATATGTGAAGAATCAACTTTGTGCACTCAGTTTGTTTCAGTCAAATGTTAAGACTAGGTTTAGGTACACGTACACCATCATCATGAGTTTGCTAGCCACAATTTGCCGTTGCTTTATCTTATGGATGTGAAAATGAAAGACCAATTCTACGCTGTTCGTAGACCAATCCTACGGGGGAGTTATAGTTTGTTTTCATCACCAATTCCTTGCAATTTCCTCTAACATTTACAACTCAACATCACTTGGAAATTAAGAAACCACCTAGTTTTGATTGATGGACATTTACTTCGATTATAGAATATTCAGAGCATTACTTACATACCTTGGTCCGAGGCATATTGCCTATAAAAGTTGTTTTGTTCACTTCAGATATTGATTTGAGACAATACTTTTGTGATCAGAAACAATTGTGTAATAACAACTCCCAAATTCTAATCATTTTCATAACGAATGTTTTCTCTTTCTATATCACAAATTAAAATGATGTCTTATTTCTCTTGATGCATCAACTGATTGACGACTTATGCATTCATCTAAGGTCAAGGAGTCTGTGTTACAAGTTTAGTCTCCCAATTTTCTCCTTAATCTAAGACCACTTTAGCCAAATCTAATGGTTCATCATCAAAGATCAATAGTGTGGCAGCTTCAAAGCTCAAGCTCAAGCCTAAGCAACAAAGAAATAGGCTTTGTGTTATAGAGATGTGTGGAAGCTTGTAAAAGTCAAAGTTAGTTATAGTTAGTCAAAGTAATAAGTCAACTATTGTAAGTGTATAAATACTGTTAGCTTGTATCATTTCAGACATATGAATTCATTTTATCACAATAACTGATTTTCACAACTCCATTTCCCTCTCTCTTTAATTGTCTCATTATGGTATCAGAGCCACCACCTCCGGTGGCCTGTAACTAACTCCGACGGTCTGTTACAACTAACTCCGTCATCTCACCACCATTTCTAACAAACTCCGTCATCTCTAACAAACTTTTCCAATCAATCCACCATTAAATCCGATCAATCCCACTACTATCTCTACTCAAATTCACTCAAACAACCACTAATTCCAATCAAGAATCACTCAACTCAACAAATCTAACCACAAATCATTCAAAATGACAACATCCAACAACAATCAAGATCCACCAGTGACAACAACACCATCACTCAGCACTGACATCAATTCACCCAATCATCCCTTATACCTCCATCCCAATGACCATCCTGGACTCATTTTGATATCAAAGAAGCTCACAGGTTCTGAAAACTATAGTTCTTGGAAAAGAAGTATGATGATAGCTTTGAATGCAAAGAATAAGTTGAAGATTGTCAATGGTGAATATGTGGAACCAAATGTGGATTCAGAACTAAGGGCAATTTGGGAAAGAACAAATGATATGGTCATTTCTTGGATCCTCAATACAATTTCAGATCAGATAAGTAACAATTTAAACTTTGTGAACTCTGCTTATGCTTTATGGTCTGAATTGTATGAACATTATGCTCAATTAGATGGCCATAGGATTTATCAGTTAGTGAATGATATAGTTCTGTTGAAGCAACAAAATTGCACTATAGAAGTATACTATCATAAGCTCAAGGGTCTTTGGGATGAACATGATGCTTTAGATGCACCTTATCTGTGTAGTTGTGCTTGCAATTGTGAGAATGGTAGAAACAGTGGTGATAGGGAACAGAGAAAGAGATTAATTCAGTTTCTTATGGGCTTAGATGAATGCTACTCAAACCTAAGAGGCCAAATCTTGCTAATGCAACCTTTACCCACAGTTGCTAAAGCTTATAGCATGATTAGGCAAGAGGAAAAGCAAAGGGAAGGAATTTTACCCAAACCTTTAGGATCAACAGCCTTTTCTGCACACTCAAACTCATCCCAAAACACCAGGTATAATACTTCAAACACCACTAGAAACAATGCACCAAGACCTCCACAGAACACTAGTAGAAGAAGCAACTTTAAGACTGGTGTTTACTGCACACACTGTGGAAAAGAGGGTCACAACAGTGAAGAATGCTACAGATTGAAAGGTTACCCTGTTGATCATCCTTTACATGGAAAATACAAGCCACCGGTGTATAGAAATGTAGCAGATACAAGGGGCTCCAAAGCTGTTAACTCTGTGCACAACCAGGACTCCACCAGTCTAGATACCACTCAAGTCAACCAACCAGAACCCAACAATGGCAATGATGCAGTCTTTGTAAGAATGGACCAGTTGCAGAATCAGTTGAACCAGGTCATGTTGATGATGCAGCAATGTCAAAACAACCCACCCACTGGTATGGTTAACTCTCACACTATTACAAGGTTCAAATTTATTGCTTCTATTATGATTAAGTTCAAAGCTGCTTGGGTAGTAGATAGTGGGGCCACAGATCATATCTGTATTACCTTAACCACAATGCATGACACATATACATGTAATCCACCTATTCACATCAATGGTCAAACTGTAGCAGTCACACTTTGTGGAAAGGTCACAATAAACAAAGACATCACACTCACAAATGTTTTTTACATCCCCACATTTGCTTACAACTTGTTATTTGTAAGTAAATTAACACAACAAATGCCCATCACAGCCATTTTTACCTCCTTATCCTGCTATTTTCAGGGTCTCAACAAGAGGATTTGCACATGGCAACCTTTGTGAGGGACTCTACATCATTTACCCTGATACAATCTCACCACCAAAAGCAACAGTTCTGGCAGCAACACACAGTGGAAGTTCTCTCTTATGGCACTCAAGACTAGGCCATTCATCCTATTCTACACTCAAACACATCACATCACTCTCTTCTCTTTGTAATGATGAAATTTCCAATTGTAATATTTGTCCTTTAGCTAAATAGCATACGTCACCATTTCCCATTAGTACTTCACATGCTTCTGCACCATTTGAACTTGTACATATTGACATTTGGGGCCCTTACAGGCATCCCACCATTAATAAATGCAAATTTTTCTTAACCATTGTGGATGATTTCTCAAGAGCAGTTTGGACATATTTGCTTCCTAGTAAAGCTCATTCCACTTCACAGATCAAAAATTTTCATTCCTATGTTCAAAATCAATTCAATAAAACAATCAAAGTTGTAAGAAGTGACAATGGTTCTGAATTTTTAAACCAATCTCTCTCCACATTCTTTCAACAAAATGGCATCATCCATCAAACTTCTTGTCCATACACACCCCAGCAAAATGCTAGGGTGGAAAGAAAACATAAACAACTACTTGAAGTAGCAAGAGCACTCAAGTTTCAAGCCAATTTTCCTTCTCATTTTTGGGGACATTGCATACTCACAGCCACTTATCTCATCAATAGGCTTCCATCAAAACCAATACAACACAAAAGTCCTTTTGAATGTCTATATGGAACCTCCCCTGATCTAACACATCTAAGAGTCATAGGTTGCAAAACCTTTGCACACCATGTAACACCCCCAAAAATGGGTCGCAGTGAAAGATGAAATCGCTGGGGTGCTACTAAATTGGGTTACAACACCGAGTAAAGAGAACGGTTTTGCCTTCTCCATTTTAGAAAAATAGTTTCATCATCATAGTAAATAAGTTTACAACATTTAGTTTGATGCGGAAATAAGGCCCATATAAGTAAACAAGTGGTCCCAAATATAGAGTAATCTATGACCGTGCCCATGCCAAGCGCCTCCAACAATAGGTTGCTGTAATAAAGATCAACACCTGAGAATACATGCTAAAGGTCAGCATAAAGCTTGTGAGTTCATAGGTTTAAGTAAACAACAAGTTATGTATGGACCACAAGATTTCAACAACAATGTGTTCATGAAAAGTATTACTGATGCACTAAGCTCATGACACCGAAGCCTTAACAGTTAGTTCATGTTATCACCCCAAACAGGTGCTTTGCCAAACACCTGTACGACATCAAATGAAATGCGTCCGTTTGACAAGTTGGAGCGACCAACCCGGACGGGGAGTCTACCCCTAATAGATCTATTCACAACATTCGCGCTTACAAAGTAATTAACGGTTCATGATTGTGGGGAATTTATGGCAAACGACAACAACTTAGGCAATCAATAAATGTTTAATGCACTTGTGTCCATATGTAAAACAAGCAATGTATTCCCACCCAAGTATTTCAAGTAAAACAAGTAAAATTGGGGCTATGAAACTCACCTCAGTGATCAAATCTCGATTAGTAATATGGTAAGTCGTGAATAGTGGTCCGGTAACTCTAACCACAACCTAAATAAGTACCATGTCTTAGGTTCGAAAACAGAGTCATGCATGCAAGGCCATATGCAATAGTATCACTTGTACATGTTTGTTATGAGGTTTGACGTCAAAATTATACATTTTGTGAAGTTTCAGAAAATGACTAAGTGTCCTAGTAAAGCTAGTCGTAAAACGATGGTTATTAGGTGTTATCTATCCAACTTCGTGGATTTAAGAAGTTTGTAGCAATATATACAATTTTTAACACTGAACTTTAGTCCATACGAGTCTCAATCCTACATTTATACGGTCTTAAAGTTGGGTGATCAAGCCATTTTTAGTGTTTCTGGACAGTTTTCGGGCAAAAGTACAAGGTCATAAATCCCTCGTTAAAAACCTGTTTGACGAGCGGTTGGACTTTTTGGAAAGTAGGCCAGGTATACTTCGTTTTTGCTACAGGTAAGATGTTTCCACAAAGGAATCTATCATTGAGTAAAAACGGCTCAAACATGGTCACCCGCAAAACTGTTTCACACTTAGAAAAATTCCAACAGTTTTGAGCTGTTGGTTTTTATAGGTTTCGTCAGGATTTTAAATCAATGTATCTTGGTCGTTTTAACTCCGTTTCTTAAGTTCTATATATCCCCGGTCTCGTATTTGAGTGTACTAACTGATTTTTAGTGTCTCGGAACACCTAGTTAGCTTCTAATGTCCATTTTTACTCCATGAAAAACCCTTAACAGCTTACTATTTTCAGAAAACAACTTTTGACATCTAATCTTAAATATGGCGTAGTTTCTTCGTTATTTATCCGTTTTAACCCATTCAAGCAGCCATGTTCTTGTAATAGAGTCTATTTTCTATATTTTTACTCAAATCTTACATCCAAGCTACTGAGTTTTCTGTGTAAGTCGAAATGGGACAGCCTTGTACAAAAGTGTTTCGAAATGTATTTTCTAGTTTCTAAATCATACCAAATCACTTTCAGTCACTACAAAAACCATTCTAGCTCTACCACAAACTTGTCAAGGGTGTCATGGAACTTAAGTATCATAAAAACGAAGGTTTATAACATCATAGCTAATTGTCACTAATATGTTTAGGAAAATCTCAAACATGTACCCAAGTGATTCTATGCATATGTAACCATGCAAATGACATACCAGGAAATGAAAGGTATCATAAGTAAGTAGTATAAAAGTTGTAAAATTTACTTAGTGACTTACTTGAAGTGAGTAGTGGGATGGAAGGATGAAATCACTAGCTTAAACTCAAAACAACTTTCCTAAGCCTTAAGGAACACAAGAGCCCTAGAATACTTGGATTTGTGAAACCAAACTTCTTGCTTTCTCCCTTCTCCCTTGTGGTTCGTGTAGTATGTATATGTGAGAGTACTGATATAGTTTTTTTTTTTTTTTTTTTTTTTTTTTTTTTTTTTTTTTTTTTTTTTTTTTTTTTTTTTCCCTTTCCTTGCAAATGGAACTTAAGGTGTAAGTATACTTATATATATAGTAATTTTGGCACATGGTAAAAAATATATATAGTGTAGTCAAAATTTATAGAGTGGCTAGGATGTTGTATGTCATCCAGAAATTTAGGGAAAGTTGGAACAAGAAATGGGTCAAGCACAACCTTAAGTTGGTCTTATGTCTCCCCAGTGGTTCGAATTTGTCAAAGATTTTAAATGTATGAGTGTTGTAAATAATAAAATAAGTAACGGTTGTATGAAAAAAAAAATAGAGCATGTTGTTTAATTTTTGTATAAAATGGTATTTATTGAGTGATTGGGGTATTAAATAGGTATTGAATATTGGTTTTGGGGGTTAACGTTAAATACTATAAATTAAAGTGGGCTTAGTAAAAGAATTATAAAAGTGGGAAGAAAATATATTTTTGGCACTTTTGGTATTTAATTTAGTAAGTATGAGAACGTATTAAAAATAATTGCAGTGTCGGTACATTGTTTATTTAAATCGCGAAAAGCGTTTTATTAACTTAAATAAACGTAAGTATTAAAAGAATTGTTTTTGGAGGTTAAAAATTTTGAAACCCGGAGAAGGGGCCAAAAGTATAGTGATGTATAGACTAAATATAATCTAAAGTCATAGTGCACATGAAAGGTATTTAAATTTTACATTTATTTAACCAAAAAGTTAGTACGTAAAAGTGTCTTGTAAACATTTAAAGTAATAAATTAAAGTTTTGTAATTAAATGTTGACGTGGAAAATTACGGGTTGTTACACCACAAACATCTTCAATGACAAGTTTGCTGCTAGAGCTATACCCCTCTGTTTCATTTGCTACCCTGACAACCAAAAGATACATTCTTTATGATCTCCACACTGCACAAGCTATTCACAAGTAGACATGTTACATTTCATGAAACTGTCTTTCCTTTCATTCACCATTCACCCAACGTTCCACTCATCAACCATCAACTGAACCTTTACCTTCTTACCAATGCACCTCAGATACAGTATCCTCCATTCATCAACTTCATTAACACTCCTTTCACACACTCAAACACACGCACACGCTGAATTCTTTCCACAAATACTTCACCAATTTCTTCACCACCATCACAATCAACAACTCACCATACAGAACAACCACAAAACTCACAACCTCAAGCAGAACAAACTCAATCAACAACATCACCATCAACACATGAAAACCAACAACCAACACCACTACAATCACCATCACATGGTACTTAACAATCATCACACACTGATACATCTACACAGAACACATCACCACCACCCCCACCTCCACCAAGAACATCAACCAGAACCTCAAAACTTCCAACTAAGCTTAAAGATTACCATCTCAACTTACCAAAATCACAAACTTCATCCAAACATCATTACACTAACTTTATTAACTACAATAACATCAACACACCTTCCATCAGACACCTCATCAATACCATTAACAAAATCCTTGAACCACAATCTTATACTCAAGCTGCTAAGGACCCAAAGTGGATAGTTGCAATAAATTCTGAACTAACAGCCCTTGAAGAGAATGGTACACGGACAGTCACTACACTACCACCAGGGAAGATACCCATTGACTGCAGATGGGTGTTCAGAATCAAGCTAAAAACAGATGGTACCATAGATAAGTTCAAAGCCAGACTAGTGGCTTAGGGCTACACACAAAAGGAGGGTGTGGACTTTCATGAAACCTTTGCCCCTGTGGCAAAGATGGTCACAGTTAGAGCATTGTTAGCCATAGCAACTCACAACCATTGGCACATAGCTCAACTGGATATCAATAATGCTTTCTTGCATGGAGACCTTACAGAAGAGATCTACATGAAACTACCTCCAGGATACAACACTCCTCACCCACCAAATAGTGTCTACAAACTTCAGAAATCACTTTATGGGCTAAAACAAGCCAACAGGCAGTGGTTCATCAAACTTACCACTTTTCTACAACAACTAGGCTTCATTCAAAGTTATGCAGACACCTCTCTATTCACCTACAAGAGAGATCATAATTTTCTGTGCCTCTTAATATATGTTGATGACATAATTCTGACAGGTAACAACATCTCACTTATCAATCACATCAAGAAGCAGCTTCATCTTGAATTCAATATCAAGGACTTGGGCTCTATACACTATTACCTTGGTATTGAATTTCTTAGAAACTCCAATGGTCTGATCATGACACAGAGAAAATATACCCTGGAACTACTTCACAGTGCAGGTCTTTTAAATGTGACCATCATCAACACCATTTGATCCTCTCATCAAGCTCAATCATGAAGATGGTGAACTTCTTGAAGACCCAACAAACTACAGAGCTTTGGTAGGTAAGCTCTTGTACCTCACAATAACAAGACCTGACATAGCTTATGCTGCTCAAACTCTTAGTCAGTTTAATCAAGCACCAAGGACACCTCATCTCAAGGCCTTAATCAAAGTTCTAAGATATCTCAAAGCATGTCCTGGTCAAGGTATTCTCTTTCCTAGAAACAACAACCTCACATTGAAGGCCTTTTGTGATAGTGACTGGGCAAGTTGTAGCTTTTCAAGAAGATCAGTATTCAGTAACAGGCTACTGCATATTTCTAGGATCCTATCCTATCTCTTGGCAATCTAAAAAGCAAACAGTTGTATCAAGAAGTTCTACAGAAGCTGAGTATAGATCTCTAGCAGATGTTACTTGTGAACTCTCTTGGATCAAATGTCTTTTCAAAGATTTGGGTCCCAACATCACATCTCCAACTCCCATCTTCTGTGATAATGCATCTGCAATTGCACTGGCTTCTAATCCAGTGCAACATGCCAGGACAAAACACATAGAAATAGATTGTCATTTTGTGAGGGACAAAGTCAAGAATGGTCTAATACTTCCTACCTATATTCCTACTCAACATCAAGTGGCAGATGTTCTAACAAAAGGACTGTCCAAGGCCCCCCACTACCAATGTTTATCCAAGTTTGGCATATGTGATCCATACACATTGCCAACTTGTAGGGGGGGGGGGTAATGGTTCATCATCAAAGATCAATAGTGTGGCAGCTTCAAAGCTCAAGCTCAAGCCTAAGCAACAAAGAAATAGGCTTTGTGTTATAGAGATGTGTGGAAGCTTGTAAAAGTCAAAGTTAGTTATAGTTAGTCAAAGTAATAAGTCAACTATTGTAAGTGTATAAATACTGTTAGCTTGTATCATTTCAGACATATGAATTCATTTTATCACAATAACTGATTTTCACAACTCCATTTCCCTCTCTCTTTAATTGTCTCATTAAAATCATATAAACCAAAGTCCTCAAAATGTAATTTAAAGTTTCAGTTTGCTGGTTGCTATTTGGTCAAGTTACCAGGTCTTCAAATCGTGGAGGGCTAGTGATATTACTAGGCTGAATGGGTTTTTGCAGGGTTGTATGTGAAGTCTAGCAGGCCATCAAAGATGGCTTATATGAGGTTTCATTCGTACATAAAAAAATTGAAGATATAAATCAGGGACCATGACCCTAAAGAGGAATGATGTAAATGCGAAGCAACTCCTCAGACTTATATGGACTTATATGCTGAGTATATGAAACCAACTTGTTGTATCGCTAAAATCAGTAACTAGTCTGATATGCTTTACATGTAAGGGCAAGCGATGTTTCACTCCTACACCAACTGATGTAAGTTGGAGCAATCTATCAAGCTTATATTTTGACATTTGTTTCTTACATTTTTCAATGTGGGATGGAGTTGCAGCCCCCAACAAATATACAATATTATCCTTTAAACAATATGGGTTCAACTTCTTCACATCGTGCCAATTCATAGGAGAAACTTTTCTAGCAGCTTGATCAACTAGTTTTGAATTCTTTTAATAAAGTTGATCATTGAGAAGTTCACATTTTCATACAAAGTATGAATCATGCATGGACAGACCCACTTACGAACGTGCCACATGATTTTAGGTCGGTATCTTTATTATTATTATTTTTCTTCTAAAAAGTGTCATTTTTAATACGTGCAATACTCTATAATATTTTTGCTAGTTCAGTTAGCCCAAAATTCTTTATTAGTACTTATGATTAAAAACAAGATCTTTTCGAAAGAAATTGTAAAACACCCTCCCGAGAATTGATCTATCAATCATGTAATGGTTGTTTATGAACAAAGAGGTGAATCTGTATCATAATCGATTTATATAAATGTCATTTTTGGGCAGCAAAAGGTGTTTGATGAGACGAAAAGTGTACCCGTTTTAAGGGGTCATTTAAGCCCTAATTCGAGTAAATGTGATCAAATATTGCCCTAAATCGTTCCTTTTGTCATTTTAGGTACTTTTGAGAAGAATTCTGGAAGAGATACTAATTTGGACGTTTTTGGAGCATAAAAGTGAAGAAAACGACAAAGTCTCAAAAGAAGCTGGAAAACCTTCCTGACGGCGTCAGAGTCACAAGGTGACGCCGTCAGCCAACGTTGACAAAGGAGTAGAATCTGATTACACTAGACGCCCTATGAAGAAAACAAGATGTTTACACCTGACGGCGTTAGGTGTTAGAGAAAGTAGGCCGTCAGGTGTAATGCTAAAGAGTGACGGCCCAGAGCACATTTACAAGTGACGGCGTCAGAAGTAGGACTAGGCCATCCGAGAACCCTAATGACGGCGAGCTGACGGCGTCAGAACCCATAACCTGACACCGTCAGAATGTAAAATCTATATATACTTTTCTATTTTTCATTCATTAGGGTGGAACTTTTGGTGCAAGTTTGGGAAAAACCCTAAAGACGAATTTGGCTGTATTTTCAAGGGTTTTTTCACCCTTGAATCCTTCATGTTCAATTAAAGATAAGTCCTCACTTAAATTAATCAATATGTCTATGTGTTGGTTAATCATATCTTATGCTTGTCTTTCAGTTAACATGCTAGGCTAGATTTTTCTTGTGTTTGCTTAGATCTAATGAAACCTAACTATTAATTATTGGTTGATTGGTGTGTTGTTACTTGTCTTGGATGAATGTTTCATCAATGTTAGGCTTAAGAAAACTGGCTAAACTCCTATATGGTAACATGCTTGAACGTCTTAAGAAACATATAACTAATGCGTACTAGGTTATTAAGGTAGTATTTAACGCATGAGCCACTGTTTACAATCCCTATGATTGGGTGCTTTATGCATCGTTGTAGGAGGAGATAAGAGCTCATAGAATTGGGGAGATATGTACGCCACCCCATGAATTGTTAAGGAATACACCCGTCATCCACGCAAGTAATATATGCACCAATTAACCGGTAAAAGATAGTTAGGGAGTAAGGAAGTCTAAGTAAACACATTTGTCTCCATATAAGTTTTCACAACCACAATAGTTTAGTTATTTTATTTTTAATTGCAATTGTAGTTTTTGGGTTAGTTGACTAGCAACTAATTCCGCCCACTCCTCCAAAACCCGAGATTTTACTTGCTTTCATAAAAATATAAAAATACAAAAATAATCTTCCTTCCATCCTTACGACCTTTTAGAGTAGCTTCTTTTAACCTAAGAACACCTATCCCTTTGAGACGAACGCATCAATCCCCAGTACTTACCACACTACACTATACTAACCGGACCAGGTAACCGCCTGGTGGGTTATAAGTTCTTGATGACGTGGGATGCGACCACCGCAAAAGGTTTTACCGTCTCAAGGGATTTGAGAAGCTTGCATCCCACCAGGCAGTGTACCTGGTCGGTGTAGTATGAGTGTAGTGGTAAGTACGGGAATTGATCGTTCTCCACAA
>LBNU01017572.1:0-12322 GCA_014162995.1 Artemisia annua
AATATTCGCTTTCTAAAACCTTTTGGATGCTCTCTGACTATTCTCAATACTATTGATTCTCTGGGAAAATTTGATGGTAAGTCAGAAGAAGGATACTTATTGGGTTATTGTACCAACAACAAAGGTTTTAGAGTGTACAACAGGGTTACCAAAAAGGTTCAAGAATGTCTTCATGTTGATTTTCTGGAAGATCAACAAAATCAAAAAGGAAAAGGTCCTGATTGGTATTTTGATCTTGATAGTTTGACTCCTTCTATGAATTATGTGCCTGTCAGAGAAGAAAATCAAGTTGTTTACAAGGAAGAAGATTCACAATATATTGTTGATGGAGTCAATGTTAGATCAGAAGATGTTACTGATGAAGAGCCCATAACCACTGAGAAGAAGCAAAGTACTGTTGAACCAACTTCTGTACTCTCTAATGAAGATCAAGCAATTCAAGATGAACTCAATAGGATGCTCTTTCAAGAAACACTAGCTAAATCCTATAAAGATGATCAAAGGAGAGCCTATGAAGCTGCAAAGAAAAAGGGTAAGTTCCAAGAAAATATTCACAGTACTTTGGACGACAGTACTTTGGATCCCAGTACTTTGGATCAAAGTACTGCTGACCCAATTGTGAGTTCTACTACGGATTTCAATGATCCTAACATGCCTGAATTAGTAGACACTAGAGGTGGCAAAATGGTTGGGTTGGGTTGGGTTGGGTCTTGGGTATTAGATGGGTATGGGTCTAGATGAGTTACTTGAAATGANACACTGATGATGAGTTGGAAGATGAAGGTATTTTCTCAAATTCCCATGATGATCCTGACTTCACAAATTTGGGTAATGATCTTGAAGTTCCATCAACTCCTACATCAAGAATTCATAAAAATCATCCAGTGGATCAAATCATTGGACCTTCAACTTCAGGAGTGCTCACAAGAACAAAAGCTAAAGGTTTTTCACAGCAACATAATGCTTTACTTAGCTTTGTTTATAAACAAAACAGGATGAATCATAAGGACCAACAAACATGCCTGTTTTCCTGCTTTATATCTCAAGAAGAACCCAAGAATATAGCTCAAGCTTTAACTAAAGAGATTTGGGTTGAAGCTATGCAAGAAGAACTTCTACAATTTAAGCTTCAAGAAGTTTGGGTACTATGTGATTTACCAGATGGCAAGAAGGTAATTGGTATAAGATGGGTTTTCAGAGTTAAAAGGGATGAAAGAGGAAATGTGATGAGACGAAAAGTGTTACGCTTTTAGGGGTCATTTAAGCCCTAATTCGTATAAATGTGATCAAATATTGCCCTAAATCGTTCCTTTTGTCATTTTAGGTACTTTTGAGAGGAATTCTGAAAAACATGCATATTTGGACGTTTTTTGAGCATAAAAGTGAAGAAAACGACAAAGTCTCAAAAGAAGCAAGAATTACTACCAGACGGCGTCAGAGTCACAAGGTGACGCCGTCAGCAAGCATTGACAATAGAGTGAAAACCAATTTTCAAATGACGGGCCAGAGGATTTAACACCTGACGCCGTCAGGTTTTAGGAAAAGTAGGCCGTCAGGAGTAAAGTTAAAGAGTGACGGCCCAGAAGAGTTTATAAGGTGACGGCGTCAGAAGTGGATCTAGGCCATCCGAGATACCTATTGGCGGCGAGCTGACGGCGTCAGCCCTTATAACCTGACGCCGTCAGAGTGTAAAATCTATATATAGTTTTCTAATTTTCATTCATTAGTGTGGAACTTTGTGGAGAAATTTTAGGGCAAACCCTAAAAATTACAGGAAATTCGACTTAGGGTTTCCAACCCTTGGAACCCTCATGCTAGGTTTCTATTTTCGTAATACCCCCAGCACGATAGCTGCCATATTTGAGTTGGGGGTGTTACAATAAAGCTTCATGCAAAAAGATTGAGGAAAGAACTGTCAGAGAGCCTTTGGAGTTGTTGCACATGGATCTATTTGGACCTGTTTCTGTTTCAAGCGTAAACAAGAAGAAATACTGCTTAGTTATAACAGATGATTGCAGTAGATTTAGCTGGGTCTTTTTCTTAGGATTTAAAGATGATACTTTTGATGCTATTCATGATCTTATAATAGCCCTTGAAAATCAATTGAGACTCAAAGTTAGAGGTATTAGATGTGATAATGGGACTGAATTCAAGAACAAGTTAATGGATGAATTTTGTGCTAAGAAAGGGATTAAGAGGGAGTTTAGTATTACTAGAACTCCACAGCAGAATGGTGTTGCAGAAAGGAAGAATAGAACACTTATAGAAGCAGCAGGAACAATGCTTGCGGATTCTTTATTACCTATTCAGTTTTGGGCTGAAGCTATAAGTGATGCTTGCTATGTGTTGAATAGAGTATCAGTGACTAAACCTCAGATGAAGACACCTTATGAGTTGCTTATGGGTAAGAAACCAAATATTCGTTTTCTAAAACCTTTTGGATGCTCTCTGACTAATCTCAATACTATTGATTCTCTGGGAAAATTTGATGGTAAGTCAGAAGAAGGATACTTATTGGGTTATTGTACCAACAGCAAAGGATTTAGAGTGTACAACAGGGTTACCAAAAAGGTTCAAGAATGTCTTCATGTTGATTTTCTGGAAGATCAACAAAATCAAAAAGGAAAAGGTCCTGATTGGTATTTTGATCTTGATAGTTTGACTCCTTCTATGAATTATGTGCCTGTCAGAGAAGAAAATCAAGTTGTTCACAAGGAAGAAGATTCACAATATATTGTTCATGGAGTCAATGTTAGATCAGAAGATGTTACTGATGAAGAACCCATAACCATTGAGAAGAAGCAAAGTACTGTTGAACCAACTTCCATACTCTCTGATGAAGATCAAGCAATTCAAGATGAACTTAATAGGATGCTTTTTCAAGAAACACTAGCTAAATCCTATGAAGATGATCAAAGGAGAGCCTATGAAGCTGCAAAGAAAAAGGGTAAGTTCAAAGAAAATACTCACAGTATTTTGGATGACAGTACTTTGGATCACAGTACTTTGGATCAAAGTACTGCTGAACCAATTGTGAGTTCTACTAAGGATTTAAATGATCCTAACATGCCTGAATTAGTAGACACTGATGATGAGTTAGAAGATGAAGGTATTTTCTCAAATTCCCATGAAGATCCTGACTTCACAAATTTGGATAATGATCTTGAAGTTCCATCAACTCCTACATCAAGAATTCATAAAAATCATCCAGTTGATCAAATCATTGGACCTTCAACTTCAGGAGTGCTCACAAGAACAAAAGCTAAAGGTTTTTCACAGCAACATAATGCTTTACTTAGCTTTGTTTATAAACAAAACAGGATGAATCATAAGGATCAACAAACATGCCTGTTTGCCTGCTTTATATCTCAAGAAGAACCCAAGAATATAGCTCAAGCTTTAACTAAAGAGAGTTGGGTTGAAGCTATGCAAGAAGAACTTCTACAATTCAAGCTTCAAGAAGTTTGGGTACTATGTGATTTACCAGATGGCAAGAAGGTAATTGGTACAAGATGGGTTTTCAGAGTTAAAAGGGATGAAAGAGGAAATGTTATCAAGAACAAAGCAAGATTGGTTGCACAAGGATACAGACAAGAAGAAGGAGTAGACTATGATGAAGTGTTTGCTCATGTAGCAAGAATTGAAGCTATAAGGTTGTTTCTTGCTTTTGCATCATATATGAGATTTCCAGTTTATCAAATGGATGTCAAGAGTGCCTTTCTTTATGGCAAAATTACAGAGGAAGTCTATGTTAAACAACCTCCTGGTTTTGAGGATCCTGAACACCCAAACAAAGTCTACAAAGTTGTCAAGGCATTGTATGGCCTTCATCAAGCTCCCAGAGCTTGGTATGAAAGACTCTCCACTTTTCTATTGCAACATGGTTACAGGAGAGGTGCAATTGACAAGACTTTGTTCATTAAAAGAGATAAAACGGATATCATGCTTGTTCAAGTTTATGTGGATGATATTATCTTTGGAGCCACAAAACAGTCTATGGTGAAAGAATTTGAACAGCTTATGCAAAAAGAATTTCAAATGAGTTCAATGGGTGAATTAACTTTCTTTTTGGGGCTTCAAGTTAAACAATCAAGTACTGGAATTTTCATAAGTCAAGATAAGTATGTCACTGACATTCTTAAGAAGTTTAATCTCAGTACTATCAAGCCAGTCATAACACCCATTAAAGCTTCAAACTCATTAGGAAAGGATGAAGATGGAAAACCGGTGGATGTCAAGCTTTACAGATCTATGATTGGTTGTCTTATGTACTTAACTGCATCAAGGCCTGATATTATGTTTGCTATGTGTCTCTGTGCAAGATATCAAGTCTCACCCAAGATCTCTCATATGAATTCAGTACAGAGGATTTTTGGTTATCTCAAGCATCAACCTAAGTTAGGATTGTGGTATCCTAAGGAATCACCTTTTCACTTGGAAGCTTTTTCAGACAGTGATTATGCAGGGGATAACTATGATAGAAGATCAACCACTGGAGGATGCCAATATCTTGGAAGAAGATTAGTCTCATGGAAGTGTAAGAAGCAAACTATTGCAGCAACATCATCTACTGAAGCAGAATATGTTGCAGCTACAAGTTGTTGTGGACAAGTATTGTGGATGCAAAATCAACTCTTGGACTATGGATTCAATTTCAAGAATACTCCTATCAATATTGATAATGAGAGTACTATTTGTATTGTGAAGAATCCAGTTTATCATTCCAAGACAAAGCACATTCAGATTAGGCATCACTTTATTCGAGATTGTTATGAGCATAGACTCATTAATGTTGTCAAGGTGCATACAGATGATAATGTAGCAGATTTACTCACAAAAGGCTTTGATGTTTCAAGATTCAAGCATTTGGTTGTGAGTATTGGTATGATAAATAATTAAGCTACTTTTGAGGGGAGGCATTAGTAGTTAGTCATTATTTGAGGGGAGGCTACACATATCATTCAACAGAAAAGACATTTTATTCATTATCATTCAAAGTGATTACATTTATCATTCAAGAACCACAGACACAAAACAAACTGAGATACATCATCAAAACAACCTACATCAACCCTACCCAACCTACACCCTACATAACCTACTCCATAGGCCTTTTTCCTTTTCCCTGATAAGTGTGCTTTCCCTTCTGAGCATTCTTTCTCTTGTCATCAAAAGATGATTGCTTTCTTGGGCAAGCTAGGAAAAGCACTTGCATTGGAAGTCTTTCTGGTCTTGCAGGCTTCTCTTCAACAGGACCCTTCATGTTCTTTAAAGCAGCCTCTAGAGCCTGGGTCAAGGCTTGTGGCAATTCTTTGAATAGTGATGTAGCTGGAGCAGAAGTTGAAACCTTTTTGTTAGGTTTTCGGTTGGTTAAGCTTGATGCAATAGGAGGAAAGTAATCACTCCATCCTGGATTAGAATCAGAATTAGAATCAGAGAAGTACTTGATCTCTGAATCACTGGAGTCATCAGATGAGATGTATATCAATGGGAAGTTACTCATGATGATGTTAGGGTTTTTGTGATGAAGATACGTTTTTTATGAAGAAAAGTGTTAATGAAAGTTCTTTTTATAGGCAAGATAGTCTCCTGGGTTATTAATGATGATCATTCAATTATACTTACCTTGGTAGTTTTGGGGAGTAAATATGGAAAGTATTAAATGTATCGGGTTGACTTTCAGAAGATATTTTGGTCAAAGAGTCAATATTAATAGATATTTTCTTCGACCAGTACTTTGCCAAAGTACTGCTGAAAGTACTGCTCTCTGTTATATGGAAAGTACTGCTCTGAAGGGTACTGCTGACGTGGAAAAAGTACTATTCTAACGGTCAAAAATACGGGGTAATGGTAGAAAGTTTGTTATGGAAGAGATATATGCCAAAATAACGGTATACGCATTAAATGGGTTTTGATTTTTTATATCTTATCCATATTTAACTAACCCTACCGCCTTTTTACTCTCACTTTTCTACTTCACATTCATTTTTACGCCATCAATTCCATTAACCCTCTACAATCATTCATACAATTTCACAAATGGCTCGTTTCACTTGCAGTAAACATAACATGATTGCTAATTTGGATAAGACCGAATTAAACCTTGATTTTCATGCTGTGATTGATTTCCTAACTGGGTCTTCAATCAATTACTCTTTATTGGTCAATCCAGATATCATTGGACCCTGGATTCAAGAATTTTGGGCTACTGCTGCATCAGGTTGGGAAGAACCAGATCTCTCATTCATTACGGCTAAAGTTGCTGGGCGTAATATTAGGATCACTGAAGCTAGTATTCGCACAGATCTTATGTTTAATGATGAAGAAGGTAGCGTTAGGTTTGATAAACAAGTACTTTGGGGCACCCTTAGAGATATTGGGTATGAGGGTTCACTTACTAAGCTTACCTTTGAGAAACCCTTATTTAGTCCACATTGGAAGTACCTGATTCATGTCCTACTCCATTGCCTCAGTAACAAAAGTACTGCTTGGAATGAATTTAGTCAAACCATAGCATCTGCCTTAGTGGGATTAGCTACCAATCAGCCTTTCAACTTCTCATTCATGATTCTTGATGGTATGCACAAACACATCAAGAATGGTTCACCATTTTTGATGTATCACAGGTTTATTCAACTCTTTTTGAACAAACAGCTTGAAGGTGTTCCCAAACCTCAAGACTTCTTGCCAGCCATTGTTCTTCCTAACAAGGTGTTCACTTTTATAGCTACCAAGAGTGCTAAGTTCTCTGGAAGGAATACACCTCTCACTGCCCATATTTTGGAAATGGCACAAGCTGTTAGAGATGCTGCTCAAGAGGAATCAGACCCTGCTTCTGAGCATTCAGACTCTGCTCCCACTCCATCCCAAGCTCAAGATGTTTCACAACATTCAGAGCAGTCACACTCAGAGAGAGGAGATGCTTCTCAACATACTGTTTCCAAAGAAAGGACTGCTTCTCTGCAAGGTACTGCTAGTCCTGTTTCATATGATGCTGAGAATCAACCACCCACTCCCAATGATTATACTTCCACAGATGGTTCTCAAACATCTGGAGGAGATGAGGGGGTGATGGCTGATGAGGAGGCACCTGCTCAAGAAGGAGTTCTGAATGCTTATGCTTTGACAAGGGAACTAAGGAAACTGAAGAAACCTTATGAAGATCAAGCTGCACTACTTTTGAAGTTGAGCAACAAGTTCAAAAGATTAAAGAGTTTTGTTTGGCCACTTGTTAAACATCACAGGCTATGGATCAAGTCACAACAGAAAAGTGGTCACAAACCTACATCCAAGAAAAGAAAGTTCAAGAAACATTCTTCATTCCCATTGGGGAGGAATTTGCAGAATAAGAATGTGAATGAAGATGCTAGTTTGGATAAGAGTGAAGATGCTGATTTTAATGATGATATTCAACCCCTTGAAGAAATAACACCACTTGAAGAAAACATTCCTCATCAAGATACTGCTGAGAGAAAGATTGATGAGACTGAGAAAATGGATGTTCAAAATGCTGATGTTCAAGTCAGAAGTGGTGATGATAAAGAAGAATTGGATGTGGAAGATACTGGTGTTGAAAATGTTCATGGTACTGCTCATCAAGATACTGCTCATCAAGGTACTGAGAGACAGTTTTTAATCACACCAAGGACTTTGGATTTTGAAGAAGATGTGGGTCCATCCAATCCAGTTCAGGAGGAAGAGGTTAGAAAATCTACCAATAGTGATGATGAGACTATTGCTGAGATTATGATGAGTATATCCAGACCTAGAGGTATTGTTATTCCTGGAGTTGAACATACTGAAGATATACAACCTTCTTCTCAACCAACTCAAGAGCTAGATCCTAAGGATAAAGGGAAAGGAATCCTAGTAGAGTCAGACAAAAAGAAGAAGAAGAAGGAGTTTACTTTAGCACAGATAAGGGCTTTTCAAGTAGCTCAAGGTGAAGAAGCTGCCAGAAAGCTACAAGCAGAATTAGATGCTGAAGATGAAATTTCAATCAAGCCAATTGTTCAACCAAGGAGACCAATGACAAAAGCTCAAGAAAGAAATTTTTACATGAGTTATTTGAAAAGTCGTGGATACAAAGGTCTGCAGAGGTTAAAGTATCAAGAGATGAAAGATCTATATAATGCTGTCAGAGAAGCTTATATAAGGCAAGTTGATGGTATTATTGGTTTTGATACTGAGGAAGGAAAACAGATGGCGGATAAAGTTAAAACAAGAAGTTCAAAGAGAAAAGGAACAACAACTCAAGAACTGTCATCAAAGAAGCTCAAGCCCACAATTGAATTAAGAACTGATACAGTGGATGAGCTAAGGAATTATCTTAGGGTTGTTGATTTTGATTATCCAAAGGCAAAAGAAGCTGCTGAGACAAAATCTAAGATATCTGCATTGGAGGTTGTAGAATCAAAAGAAGATGGAGATTATTTTGTTTACCACAGAGAAGATGAAAGCTTTAGAGCATTTAATTTGATGTGGGACATATTGTATCTTATAGACAGAGAAGACTTACTCCATTTATACCAGCAGATACAAGCTTATTTTGAAAATATTCCACTGAAAGGAATAGGGTTAGTCTTGCTGGGTGATCTTACAACTCTTTGGGATACTGAAGCAACAAGTACAGATGACATTTGGAAGAATCAAAAAGATTGGGAAATTCAAAGTTGGAGATACTTTGATTCAGCTGGAGTACATGTGTTAGAGCTAGAAGATGGAACCATGATTCACATGCTAGCAGAAAGGAGATATCCTCTTACAAGAGATCTTATGATTAGAATGCTAGAACATGGTATGGAGGTAGAAGAAGAGAATGATACAGCTCTAATGGTGATTGAATTGTTCATCAAATGGACAATTTCAGCAGAGGATGATGCATAAATACTGGTATGGTTTTATTATATATATATCTTTTGAATAACAGAGTACTTTATTCAAAGTACTGTTATATAAACAGTACTTTATCAAAGTACTGCTTGAAGTTTTAAACTAGTAACGTGCTTTATAAAGATAGCAATTTCTGTAAGTGTGCAAAATACTTTTTGAAGCACAGAATAAAACAGCAACAAAATGTTTTTGGGTCACACATGGTGTTAGTATTTGTACTACACAACAAATGGTATTCAACTCACCATGTTTAACAGACAAGAAAGAGTTTGACTCATCATGAGGGTACGGCTCTGATGTGATTATCAAATCCATTTTTAGTTGACAATTAACTAAAAATTGTATGGTTTTCAACTCACCATATCTGTGATAGTGAAGAGTTGGCTAGCCCACAAGATAATGGCTTGTGGTAAAGGCTGTGAAAAATCCATTCATATGGTAATTAGTTCACCATGGTAGTAATTGTACTAAAAGAACTAGCTAGTCCAAAAGCAAACGGCTATTGGTAAAGACTACTCAAATCCGTTGATAGCTGATGATTTGCTAAAAATCATATGGTTATCAATGTACCATGGTTTACTAACCTAAACATTGGCTACTCCAGAGTTAATGGCTTTGGTAAAGAGACATCAAAATCCATTATTTTTCAATGATTCACCTCTCACAGGAGTTCACACACCTGGAAGTGATGAGAAAAGTATGAAACTTAAAAGATTTGATGTACCTTATGTCAATATGTTGCTGAGTAGCTGTAAAGATTGTTGCTGATAAAGATTGCTGATGAAGAGTACTTTGATGGTGATTATATGATTACAGTACAGAAAGATACAATCATTCCTTGAAGTTAAAGATGATATGGCTTAAGGAGAAGAAAAAGAAACTTGAAATCAAGCAAGTAGAATTCAAGTTAGGGGAGGATTGTTGGGTTATAAAGACAAAGTACTGTTGGAAGATCAAAGTACTGCTTCTCATAAAAGTCAAAGTGCTGCTGAAGGAAGTCAACGTACTGTTTATTAAAGTACTGCTATGATCAAGGACTACAATGTAAAACGTTTAAGGATCATTATGTAATTCTAGAATGTTCTTTAGATTAGAGTTAGTTTACTTGTCGTTCAAGTATTGTAAACCGACTAGGGTTTTCCTTATGCCTATAAAAGGATCCCTGGGTTGGCATTAGAGAATACGAATATAAGAATACGATATTAGAGATATTTAGAGATTGTTAGTGAATCTGTGTACGTAAGCAGGTTCAAAGTTTCAATATAATCAAAGTTCTTTGATAATTCTTCTTAGCTTTGTTAAAGTAGATTCCGCATACTTAACAGAGTTATTCAGTGTTTCATTGTTAATAGTTTAGGATTTATCCAAGATTATTAAACCCTTACAAGCTACATAGTTAGTTTGGTTAGAGTATATCGATCCAACATTAGCTACAATTTATTGTAGCTAATTGGCTACAATATTGTGGTATAAATATGGGTCATGATTCTTTTTTGTGGGTCCCTGATTCTTTCCTGTGGGTCCCTAATTCATTGCATGTGTATTTTTTGTGAAGAATTGTAGCTAATTGGCTACAAAAATTGTAGCCAAGCTATCCCCTCTATATATATATATATATATATATATATATATATATATATATATATATATATATATATATATATATATATATCTTCCCCTATATATATTAGCAATACCTGCCAAGTAGATAATGCCACTTGGCCAAAAAGAATGCCACGTAAAAGCCAGCTGGAAATCCACCTAGACAAAACACACGCCTGACACACAGTTTTCTCAATATCATTCAAACCCTAACAAAAATCACGCCTATAATCACGCCTCACAACAGTCAATGCTAAATCAAATCAGTAAACACAAAAACCGATCAATCAATTCCATCTTTAGCACACAATTTCACCATTCAAACCACACGATCACAGCCTCATGATATTCGTTCCATCAATAACCTCAAAAATATGTTTCATTAAAATTGTTTACCTTTTTTCTACCAAAGATTTTGTGATAAAACTCAATTTGATTTGATTACCCTAATTCAAATCAATGTTTAACCTAATCTCAATTCAAAAATCAAACTAAAACTTCAAAACAATTGACAGAAATTAAAAGAATTCAAAACCCTAAACATACACACAAACACATTCGAAGACCACTTGCTTCCCACCATGATCAGAAGTATCTTCTTAATCAGATATCTAAAGGTAACTTTTTTTAATCGAATTATGATCAATTTTAAGGTATGATGAATTAGGAATGATTTTTTTTGTTTCAAATTCGTTATTTATTTATTAAAATTTTGTATGATGAAATTGGGATTAGTCTTTTTATATATTTTGGTTGTTGGATTCAACCATGACTTGATATGAGGGTGACCTTCTTTTATCAGGTTTTTTCAATTATATATTTTCAAGTATTGCTAATTATGGTTTCAGTTTTTGTTCGTATACATGATATGACGATAAAAAATCTAGAGAAGAAACAGTAGCCACTTTAACAAGAGGTTGCTATCTGTGGAGAACAAGCTTTTGTCTCTGTACATACTCATCAGGTATATCCAATTCGTAGTCCTACTACAATATGTGTTATTTGCTTTTAATCAACAAATGTGGAACTGTAAAGTATTCAAATATGACGCTTTTGGACCCAAACAATCCTCATTGGGGATAGAGTTGGCTAGAACGTTGGATAGTAGCCAGGCCATGGGAAATTCAAATTACGACAGACAATAATTAGTCGTGTGGAGACATGGTCAAAAGGGTTAATATAACTAGAAGAATAAGTAGGTACTTAGGAGGTTGTATCATGTATGTAATAAAAGTCTCTGGGTCAAGGGAACAAACACGTGCATACAACAGATATCATGGTGAAATCCTAGCGTAACGCCGTAACCCATGAAAGTTCAGTAGCAACTTTTATTGGTCTAAATATATTTGTTACACCAGTTATTTTAAAAACAAACTTGGACAACATAATAATTTATGGTTCACGGTTGAACAACAGAACTTTGGTAACCGAAATAATAGAAGATGATGTCAATAATCCCAGTGATCAAATTTGTGTACCAAATATATTTTATATTATATTTGAAGATAGTTATTCATCACCTAATGATTCAATGTGTGTTCAGGTTGTTCATTCCATGAAGAGATAATAAGATTTGGACATCGGGCAATACACAATAATTTGGTAGCAAATGAAACAAAAGAAGACTGTTAATGATCTCTTTGCCAAGAGCATTTGAGTTTAGTTTACACCTTAAGACAGCTAGAGGTAAATTACTTTAAACATTTGTGATTTAACCTGGAAAATAAACTGGTGTGAGCTACAATGATTTAACTATCATATTGTGTTATTTGCTTAACCAAAAATGAATTTTGAATCTACGTATTTGTACTAACCAACTGTAACACCT
>LBNU01017574.1:0-29063 GCA_014162995.1 Artemisia annua
GGATTTCTGAAGAGTTCATCGTCCTAACTTACCGTCCTGGATCAAAATGATCAACTTCAAGATCCTCATCCCAAACAAAAAGATAATCATACTCTGAAACTATGTCTGGGTGCAAGAAACGCTTGGCAAACCACCTAAAACACTTGAAAAAATCAGTTTAATGTCTGTAATTTTCTTAAAAATGAGCGCATGTGACTCGTGTTTAACAATATGATGAAAAGGCTACCATTTTGTTTGGTCCACGGCAGAAACATGAATCACATCACTAGCCCATCCTAGATCATTCCATTGATCAACGATACCATCATAGTGAAAGACCATCACAATGAAACCATTTTGTAGGAACTGAAAAATCATAGCAAGGTTGGGTGAATATTTAATAGGGATATGTATGTGTGCATAAAAACGACCAAGATTTCATTTTACAGATTCTCGTCACCTTTGTTATAATTTTATCAACCAGATCCTTTTGTTTTACTCCAGCTGCAATTGCTAACAAGCTCTTGGAATGTTGTGAATGGGCCTGCAAAGTATTCAAGCTAAAATCACTTATTTACTGTCCATCTTGGGTCCAAAAAATTGTCATATTTTAACAATCACTGCAAGCTATTTTAGGCATGTAGTCAATACTCCTTTTAACCTATATCTCATGTCAAAATGCTGAAATTGAATAGGACAATGGTAGCATATATTAATCTTTATTGCTACACTCACCTTTTTATTAGTTGAATCCCACAGAGGGCGCATATCTAAGTCTGAAGTTTTGGCAACAATTCCTTCTGGCCATACTTCGCTACCTGAAGGCCTGCATTCATTCTAGAACAAAATGAATCCTCTAAGCGTGAGTGGTGAAAAAAACTCGAAAGCATAAAATAATATAATTAATTTTCAATTAAAGTCATTTACCTTGCACTTTGCAGATACTGTATCAGTTCCTGTGTCCTTTAACGGCACTTTTGATGTTTGCGTAATCTACAAGGCAAGATTCCATGGTTAAACGTTTAGTATGGTTAGACCCTCCATATGTTCTAACTTCTAACTATATTTTTCTTTAAGATTTTCTTATTTCGAATCCTACAACGCATTCACCCCCTTAGTAGCCATGGCTATTTTACAGAATTGCTTCTTGGTTGACCAACACTGACATTTATGTGTCATGGTTCAATATCTTTTCTTGTCATAGCAAAAGTCAACAATATATGAAAGGAATTTCAACGAAATATACCGGTACATCAACGTTGTCTGCAATCAGCGGATGCCCAAGATAATAGAGACCATATATTGATAATGTTATAATGATGAAACTGGCGAGAAATCTTCTATTTGTAAGATCCAATACCTGCGTATGACAAACAGGACCAAGGGATATGAGAAACTAGGGGGAATATGAATCTCAATCAACAAAAATATGAATTCCATTCGTTAGAAAAATGAATACGTGATTGTGAGTCCTTCACTTATGTAAGATGTAGAATGTGGCCATAAAATAGAAATTTAGGTAAAAGACATAAACAATAGAAATATCTGAATGCACATGAAAGGTTAGTGGTTCTTTCGCCAATCAGAAGACATCGCTAGGAAACAATGTAAGCAGAAAGTAGGATTCGTTTTGATTTAACATAAATATACCCCCCNACAGCTTATTATTATGCAACATTCAACAAAATTTATACATTCTGATATATACCAGAAACAAAACAATCAGGTGCCTAAAGTTATCGATATTTAGGTAATGTAATATTTATCTCAACAATAAAGTTTATAACCAAAACTTTATACCAACTTATCCAAATCCGATAATTGTAATGCTTAATAATTTCAATCACTCTAGACTCGTTAACATGTCTTCAAATCACAACAATTACTTAAACATGCACATCCAAAAGCCCTCAAATTATTAGCAGTTATGATACTTAAGATATGATAACACTATACAATCTATCCAAAGACGCAAATCATAACACAAATAAAAGAGATTAACATCACCTGAATAACCTCAACAATCGTCTTAACCACTCCGGCAGCCGCTCTTTCAGTATAATGTCCTCTCGCAACAATCCGATCAAACAACTCCCCCCCCACACACACACACACACACACACACATAATACACATCTTCCATTTGGTGAAACTAGCGGAAAACAACAATGTTAGGGGGTGTTTGTTTAAGCTTATATGTGGCTTATGAGCTTATTTGTTTTTTGGCTTATATATCATAAGCCTCAATTTTCTGGCTTATTTGGAGACTTGTGGGCTTATATCATAATAAACTTATATAAGCCCACAAGTCTTCAAATAAGCTGGAAAATTAGAGCTTATGAAATATAATCCGAAATCAAATAAAGCTCATAAGCCCATACATAAGCTTAAACAAACACCCCCTAAACGCTGTTGTTTTCCGCAAGTTTCACTAAATGGAAGATGTGTATTATGATTAGGTACAACTAGTTGACACCTTACAAGTCAAACCTAACTAATTCTCCTAAAATTAAAAATTAACATCAGTTGCGTGATATTTTCAACACAAATCATATTCTAGCTATCATATTCTACTGTGTATGTATCACTTATCTACGTAAGGCAATAAACACTAAGCTTGTTTAACATCAATTGTGAAGTAAAAAGGTAAATAAGACACAATCATTACATAAGCAATAATAATTATAACAACAAGTAGATACATTATACATACATATATCTGTATAGATGTGTGTGTTTATAGAGAAAGAGAGAGAAAGAAATATACGAAATTGAATGGCTTCATGTAACTGAAAATGAAGAAGGAATTGAAAAGCTCGTTTTTATTCGGTGATTTGGTGGTGGAACAAATGATCGGTGTGGAAGTTGGTAGAGAGAGAAAAAGTAACGGTTTCCTGCTGCTGTTTGTTATGTTGTGTTGGCATTTGGCATTAAAAAATTGTCCTACTTTTTTCAAATGCCATGCCCTTGGCGGGACCCAACATTCATTTCCATCCCTTTTTGGCCCCCGTTTGTACATATCGGATTTTGTATGGAGTATAATGTCAATTGATATTAAAAAATGTATCATTATGATTATTAATGTTTGGATGACAAAATATGGTATAAAAAAATGTATAGATATTTGAATTTTGTAGTGGAAAAAAGAAGGGCCGGCCCACGTGAATAGATTTCATAGACACCAAATTGGTGTGTAATGAATCTATGGAAATGATAACTCATTTCATTCTCGGGCCCGCTAAACAAACACCTTTAATCGAAATGAAATCCATAGACCCATTCCGATTGGGGGATACCAAATGCACCCTTAATTCGGGATCTAACACCGTTTTAAAACCCGGGTTGGCCCGGCCGGTTGAACCATGAACCGGTTGGGAGACGAAATACGGTTTTATGCGAAAAAACCTGGTTAAATCGTGACCCAATAGCTTGACCAGGTCAATTAAAAAAAAACGGTTTTTAAAACATTTGATAATTATAAAAAAAAATACCATTCCTTCTCAGATTATAAGTTCAATTTTTTATTTTGGTTGTTTCAAAATATTTGTCCACTTTCATATTTTAACAAATTAAAAAGAGAGTTTAGTGAAGAGAGAAGATATTTGATTGGTGAATAGAGTAGTTAGTGAGAACTTTTTAAACTTGCAAATTGAAAGCGGACTTATAATTTGGGACGGATTGAGTAACTACCTTGTCAAAAAAATATATATACAAATTGAAAGTAAATTTTGATTTTTGCGTGTATTTTGTGACAAATTACGCCTCCATTTATCAATAACTTAGGGGTAAAATCTTCTTAAAAAAATAATAATACACAAAAATGTCAAAAGTTAAAAGTAAGATACACACGAAAGACGAAATTTTAGTAAGATGCATACAATCACAAATTTTGGCAAGTTGGTTACAATTTTTATCATTATCCTTTGGGTGAAAACTAAAGATACGAATACACTTTTTCATATTAACTGAGCTACGTAACTTATTTAAAAATTGTCATGCTCACTATAATACTTTCAAATTATAAAAAATCTCGCTAACTTGTCAAGTGAATTGACCAAAACATCCATGTGTATCCACTTTGCATTTGTTCTTGAATTTAAATTTATTTTTATTTAAAAAAAAAATCACAATCTTTCCATATTCCGGCCACCGGAGTTCTTTACACCCAATCTTGAAGCCGAATCTTTCAAATCAAAACTCTTTTTTCTTAAAACTAAATTTATAAAGGTTAAATCAAAATATACCTACTGCTTATAATGCATGCATATGCACTCTTTAAACTTAAAATGCTTAAAATTTGAGTAATATTGATTGCCTGTAATTCCCTTTAAACTTAAATGTTTAAATGGCAAGTAATGTTAGTGGACTATTATACCCTTCATTAAAAATTGTAACATTATCAATAACTAATTATTATTTTAAATATTGTTTAATTCTTAAACTTTTATTATTTTTAGTTTCTAAGTCATAAACTTTTTCTACAAATCGAACCCGTAAGTTTTATATCAAGAGTAAAACAAGAATCACGGTTTCGCAAGTATGATTATTTACCCTTGTTACACCTACACTTTGCGCCGGTATTTTTTTAGTTTCGAGTAAACGACATTCACATTTAAAAGCGATAAAAGGATTTATGTTCTTGATTTCTTAAAATCGAATCTTTCAAGATCTGAAAAATCAAAATATTAGAGGATACACATGGTATGTAAATCAAAAGTTGTCCATTTGCATCACTCTCCATATTTAAACCCTTGTATTATTTATATCTTCTCTATAACCCTGATTGAGAGCATTAGGGTAAGGGTGAGCTGCGTTTTGAGTAAGGCAAACTCGAGTCAAGTCTATAAAATCCACTAATTCCACCTGATTCCTTTGATGTGCTAAAGCAGTAGTAGTAGCAGTTGATGATTCAGTAGCATACATCTCGCCATAACAGAATCTATAAATGATTAAAAGAATTGTTGTTTTTTTTGTTTTTTTTTTTGTTTTTGTTTTTTTTTTTTTTTTTTGTTTTTTTTTAGTTGAACAAATATGCTTAATTTCAATGCATATAATTTTCAGTTTGTTGGCCTCCTTAGATTTATGAACCTAATTCTTAAACTCAACGTCGTCGTGGCAACCAATCATTATACCTTCTTCAACTGTTGACGACATTTTAAATATAAGATTTTATCATATTTGAAGATTTGATGAGGGTTAAGAATCTAATATCTGGGTAAACAAGTTGAAGATCATGAATTTATGAGTTTATTGTAAAAGACAAATGTAAATTCACGAATAAACTCGAAAGGAGAATAACACAAGGGTATTTTAGTCAATTCACTAGAAAAATTAGCAATATTACATAATTTGAAAGTGTTTTTGCGAGCATGACAATTTTTGAAATAAGTTGTGTAGCTCAGTTAATTTGAAAAAAATATGTTGTGTATCTTTAACTTGCACCCTTATCCTTTTAATTTACTAGAGAAATAAGATGCTATTTTTGTATTTCTTTCGCAAAAAGGATCTTGTACGAAGAGTTAAAGAAAAATATTTTATTATTTATAAAAGTAATTAAAGAGAAGGCACCACGGGTTATAAATGGACAAACCTTAAAAAAGAAAGGAAATTTGCATTTATATGGTTTAATATGTCACTTAGGGTGCGTTTCCCTTTACAATAATAATATATTTTATTACAAAACTATGTTATAAAAATATTAACGGTATTAAATATTATTAATTTATTTCTCTTACATTTTTACTAAACCAATACCAAATCTAACTCCTAATCCAAACCCAAACCGATACACATACCAAATGCACCTTTATTTTTTTACTTTACTCACATTTGTGACATAATGTAACAAAGAAAAAAAATATTAAAATTGCTGAAAACAAATTTTTAATTTCTGTTTATGAAAAACAATAATATATATTACTAAAAAAAAACCTAAAGTTGTCATGACAAGTGTAATATACTTAATCACTTTTTTACATGCACCAATGAAATTTTTAGGTGTATATTTAGGTTCATGTTATAAGCATACAAATCACTTTTCTTATGAAAAAAATGCATAAAATGTTGTATTCATAAATGTATTTATTTTTAGTGGTTTGTTTACCGATCTTTTTGTTCATCGATTATCCATTAAAAATACAGGTTAAAATAGTTTCTCGAAAAATAAAACTTTTTCGGAAGATCTTTTTTCCTTAACTTTCCTTTTGAAAAATTTCGCAAATGCTTTTATTGACCAATACAAATGATGGTCAAAAAAGTTAATGCATTTTATTTCATCGCATAATTTTTTTAAAAATTTTGTCAGCGATTTTTTTGTTATTTTGTATCCCTTTTTGTTGTAAAAAAGACGTCAGATGCTACTGTCGATGACATCAAACTATGGTCATCCTAGCTCGCTCTCTACTCCTCATATGCTAATCATTATTGTAATTTGGTGGTTCATCAAATTGCTAAAGTGACTTTTAAGTTTTAACTATCATTTGAACTTTAATTGAGACGCAACTTTTCCTTTCCTTAATTACAATGAGTGATGTTATGTAAAGAAAGTCACAAGCTTTGGCCTTCTCTTGTCCAAAAGAAAGCAAGGTATGTGTTTACGTATGGTATGTGAACGTGGTTAAGAGTGGGTTGAGATGGTTGTGTTGTTTGCAGGGACGGAACCAGGACCAAATATGATCGGGTGCACAAATTTTTTGGAACCATGATATAAAAACACATTTCGATTGACCGGGTGCATTTAAGATACATTTTGGAAAACTTGACGTTTCTTTCAAAAACTAACACTGCATCAAAAAAAATCCTTAGGGTTCTCGGGCACCCGCGGGAACCCCCTAGTTCCGTCCCTGGTTGTTTGGTTTCCCATGTATAACGGTAAGTACCTAAAGAAATGATTAAGAATCAAGAAGTTTGGGTAACACTTAAACAAACCATTTATGTGTGTGTTCATTGTGTCAAACATTGTAAGAGAATGATATCCCTTTTTTCTTTTTCTTTTTTGATGCCTTCTATTTATAGAGAGATGTCTAGGGTTTAAGGATAAGCCCCATGCGGATGATCAACTGTTGTCGACTGGACATGTGTGAGGCTAAAATTTGACCCATCCACGCATTAACACAATTTCACATAAATGGGAGTTTACACATTTGTTCAAATTGGATTTAAATTAACAATTAGAGTTCTTGAATGAAAACGTAAATCTCATGCGTATACAATATGATTAAGATCTTCTAAAGTTTATTTTGAACATGATATGTCATGTTGTTTTGTGAGAAGGGAAAAGAAACGTGAGCCCTTTGACGTATCACTTTTATTAAATAAAAATCAAAATCTCACTCAAAATAACACTTAACATGACACATCATGTTTAAATTGAACTTGAGATGATATCAATCATATACAATAACATCAAAGGCCTATGTGCCTGTCCTACCTTTAAAATTTTACATTGTACGCCAACGCGCATGCTAATCACCTTTAGATTTGCTTTTTTTTTCTTAATACGTAAATCGCTAAATTTGGTTTACAAACAATTCTAAGCTACAAAACTAATCATAACAACTACCCGAAATCACAAACAAGCCTAACTATTAAAAAAAGATGTATTTTGTATACATGAAATTGGTTTTGCTAAACATAGTCCTAAAGGCTATATTTCAAAAAACAAAAACATGCATAACTTATGATACATAAATCGGTTGAGAGAGATTAAATGCAGAAAGATTAAAGATATGAGTAATTAGGGTTGACCCGGTCGGGTTCGGGTCAATCGGGTCCGGTCAATTCGGGTGAAGGCTAAAAAAAAATACATACCCGAACCCGACCTTATTTAGAACTCGGGTCATTCAGGTCGGGTTAATTCGGGTCGAGTTAATTTGGGTTCAAGTCTAGGCCGTTTAAAAACTGTACATTTTTGGTGTTCAAACTTGAAATTCAAAGAAAAAAAATGAAAATCTGGTCACTCGGGCTGACTCGAACCCGAGTAAAATACGTATAATAAACCAGAACCTGTTCTTGTTTAGAACCCGGGTCAATTCAGGCTGACCCGATTGACCCATATATAAATTTGAACCCGATTGACCCGACTCAAATAACCATATTCATATTTGGGTTCGGATCAAGTTCGGGTCAGATCGGCTTTTATGACACCCCTGTAAGTAATTGATACGTATCTAAATAGGGTAAATGCTACAAATTACCAATGTACTTTCAAATTTGTGCCGACTTGAAACACGTACTATTTTATTCAATGACTTCAACAACATACTTTCAAATTTTGTTTCGACTTCACCAATACGACCTGCTAAACTTGCATCGTTAGTCCTTTATACTAACGGCCGTTAGTAAATAACTTAAAATTTGGGTTTTTTACGTTTTCGTCCGTTTTTATATGTTTTCGTCCGTTTTATACGTTTTCGCTTGTTTTCTACGCTTAATATGTTTTTATTTGTTTTTTACGCTTGTTTTAAAATTTGTATATAAATGAGTATTTTGTGAAGTTTGAAAGGATATTAATGTAATTAGAAATTTTGTAAGGATATTGGCGTAATGTTGAAGTTTTGCAAGGATATGAATGAAATTGCCCCTAAAATTTAATTTTAGCTTAATTTTGCGGTTTTAGATTGAGCAGGTCGGCTCAGTTTTTCGGTTTCACAGATTTTTTGAACACCCCTATCTATAAAGCTTAATTTTATATAAATCATGTAGTCATTTTGAACAATGAAAAAACGTTGCTTACTAAAGTTTTCGTTAGAAAAAACATATAAATGAAAAACATTTGTTCGCCACAAAATTAATGACAGGGTACCCGCCGCCGCATTGCGCGGGTACCCTGCTAGTCATCAATCATATTTTAATAATATTAATGATTTATTGTTAATGATGATGTATATATTTGTTAAATACAAACTTGTATATGTACTCGACATTGTTCACCTAAAGTATTTATTTAATGGATTGAGTTATTGTTAGTTAATTTTGTTGTCTAAGACGAAACATAAATAACACTATATATCTTCATCTGGTTTGTTTTGGTTTTAAAAAACTTGAATAATCGAATATGTATAGATTTTCTGATAACGAGTACCTAAGCCGGTATCAGTATTAGAATCTCATTCGGTACGATAAAGATACACAATTTTTTATGCTCGAAAAATATACGATACCAAAAATACGAGTAATGTTTAAGAAGTTTTTTTAACTTCTGCATGATGCTAGTACACGTATACAACACAAACCATTCCACGTCAATGATCCACAACCTCTCACTTAAAACTCACATCCAACCATTAAACCCCATCACACGGATCCACAATCTGAACCGTCCATTTTCATTTCACTATCCCGCTTCTTTCACATTCCAAAATTAAAAAAAAAAACCCCCCCAAAAGTATCTTTATAAAAACCCACATCCACATTTCACCAAAAGCATCTCAAACTTTTATAATTCAAAAAGAAAATCAATAATGTCAGGACGTGGGAAGGGAGGAAAGGGACTCGGCAAAGGCGGAGCGAAGCGTCACAGGAAAGTGTTACGAGACAACATTCAAGGAATCACAAAACCCGCGATTAGACGGTTGGCGAGACGAGGAGGAGTGAAGAGGATCAGCGGGTTGATTTACGAAGAGACGAGAGGTGTTTTGAAGATCTTTTTGGAGAATGTGATTCGTGATGCTGTTACGTACACTGAGCATGCGAGAAGGAAGACTGTTACTGCTATGGATGTTGTTTATGCTTTGAAAAGACAAGGCAGGACTTTGTATGGCTTCGGGGGTTAGATAGTGAATTAGAATGATGTTGTCGTCATGTCACGATGTTCTTTGTNCGAGAAGGAAGACTGTTACTGCTATGGATGTTGTTTATGCTTTGAAAAGACAAGGCAGGACTTTGTATGGTTTTGGGGGTTAGAAAGTGAATTAGAATGATGTTGTTGTTACGATGTTCTTTGTATGGTTTTATGGATCTATTGTGTAATGAAACTTTGTCAATCAAATGAATCTCGCTTTAGCTTTTAAATTCTGTTGTGTTTAACTGTGGTAATTTTTATTGTTAAGATGATTAGAAGTGTATTCACATATGTTTTTTTGTGTGTGTGTTCATCAGACTCTTATTTAGGAAATGATCTTTAATACAAGTGTTGACCAGTTCTGAATGTTTGGCTATACTCTTTAATTAAATATTTTGACTGCTTATCTACAAGTATACTAGTTCTGTTGAGTTTTAGTCAATAAATTTGTAGTTTGTAGTTATGGACAAATTGATGGTTTAAAAAAATTAAATAAATAAATCATTTAACTGAGGCTTGTTAACTGTGTTAAGTATGACAGTATGACTGATGTCAGTAATCTTAAGGAAAATGATACTACTTAGTATTTTGATTCTTGATGTTTTAGTACTTTCTGATATTGACTCATTGAAGCATGAATATCTTCTGGGTTCTTGATGACACTAGTATGTTGATTCTTGCCTTTTTGTGGGATGAAATTATAAGGATTTTGGATGTATTTATGTTTAGCATGAAAAGCGTAATTACTGGTAACCCTCTTTGCTGGTGCTGCTGTCAGTTCTTTAGTTCATATAGCCGTTTTTTTTATTAATGTTTAGTACAAAAAGTGTCATTAGTGGAATAGCGGTACGCCATTTATGCCTCTTCGCCTATGCTGCTGTTTGTAATTCTTATGGTCGCCTTTGCTGGATGTCTTGTTGCTAGTCCTGTCCCTGAATGATTTTATCGTCATTGCTGCTGTTACTCGAATGTGTTTTTTAGTTATATGTACACTACGATTTACAGGTTAGATTTCAAGTGCTATAATTCTTTGTTCAGTTTTATGTTTTCATTTTTACTAGTTAGCTATTGTCTTTTTGGCCACTGCAAATCTGCAATTCACTAGCTAGTCTTCTGCATGTAGTTAGTATTCCTATGGTTGTTTTTTTTTGCTCCACCTTAAACTATCGTCGTTAGTCATTACTGTTGTTGCTCGGATTCGTCCTTTTGATATATGTACATTATCATATACAGGTTTGTCGTCTACAAAGATTCCAGTGTTTTTGTTCTTAATATATGGTTTATGCTGGCATTTTTACTTGTTTTAGTATTTGTATTTTGCACACTGCGATTAACTGGTTAGTCTTCTATATGTTGTGTACTTGTTCATTTGTTGTAAATTTTCTGCAGGAACAACATAATTCAGCGCCAGAGTGTAGAAAGAACGTTAAGCAAACAAGTATAAGTATAGGAAATTGAGATTAACGTTCAAAAAAAAAAAAAAAAAAAGAAAAAGGAAATTGAGATTAAGTGCTTATAATTTGCTTCGTGTTGCTAGCTGTGGATTCTCTGTATAGGGGAATTGGTTCATTTTTTTATTAGCTTATTATAGCACCATATAATTCGTGTATTACATACGAGCTACATCGGAATTATTTTCCTTACACTGTTTTGATGCTTAATACCGAAAAAAGTGTTGCACATAACTGCAACGAAGTGAGGCTAAACACTGTACTCGTTATCTCAAATTTCCGGGTAGTCGATTTATGTAACAAAAGATGATTATAGTTGAAAATATAATAGCATATATTACCATTTGAAACCGAGTGTTTGATCAAATCAGATAAGTGTTATGACCGTAGTTTAACTATTAACAATTTAACGTCTATTCAAAGTTTATTCCCTCTATTCGATAACAACATTTGTGTTTTCCTAACAAAGAAAGGCTCATAGATTATACAAATGAGAGCCNAGAAAAAAAGAAACGACTCTGCTGGGACTCGAACCCAGAATCTCTGGTTCCGTAGACCAGCGCCTTGTCCATTGGGCCACAAACTCAATTTGATATTTACAGACCTTATTTACCATTTATTCGCTAAGTAAAATCTTTAGTACTTGTCAAACTAAAAAAATCAAGTCATATATGCCCAAAGTTTTGTTTAGATAGTGTACGTTTTGTGCCAGTTCCTTTCTTTACTAACATGAGATTCAAATGCCTAAAAACCTAGTTCTTCCAGAACTCGTGAGTTTCTAGTCGTGATTTCCGAATCGATTCTAGAAGTTCTAATGAAATTGGTCGTAACTCCGGTTAGAATGAGTGTATTAATTTGACCACGTATGGTGGTTTAAAGCTTAGTATTCGAAAATGAAATGTTAACTGTCGATGACAAATGAAAGGTTAGAATAAGTTAATTCATGTTGTGTACTTATTCATTTGTTGTATATTTTCTGCAGGAGCAACATAAGCGCCAGAGTGTAGAAAGAACATTAAGCAAACCAGTATAGAAAATTGAGATTAAGGCTTATAATTGGCTTCTTGTTGCTAGTCGTGGATTCTCTCTATAGGGGAGTTGGTTCATTTTTTTTTTATTAGTCTAATTATAGCACCATATAAATCGTGTATTACATAAAAGCTACATCGGAATTATTGTCCTCACACTGTTTTGATGCTTTAGAAGACACATCCAGATATAGTTTCGGTTTACCTATGTAAAGTTATGAAATAGAGGTCATACTTAGGTAATTAGGTGTTGTTTGTTTCAGAGTCTGCTTACCACATCTGACTGGTTAGAGGTAACCGAAAAGTGTTAAATGACGGTAATTTAACTATTAACATCTATTCAAAGTTCATTCCCTGTATTCATTAACAGCATTTGTGTTTTCCTAACAAAGAAAGGCGCATAGTTTATCCAAATGAGTATTAAAGGAATACAAACACATAATCTGTATCTAAAATGATCACCATCTAAAGTCTATTTTAACATGTGTGAAATTGTATGTTCGAAAACTTACGATATTTGTTTGTTTTAAACTAAAAGGTGAAAAAAAAAGTGTTGATAAAAAACGACTCTGCTGGGGATCGAACCCAGAATCTCTGGTTTCGTAGACCAGCGCCTTATCCATTGGGCCACAGAGTCAATTTGATAATGTGGGACCTTATTTAATCCTGGTAACTAAAATCTTTACTTAATGTCAAACTAAAAATTTTACGTTTTGTAGTCAGTTCTCTCTGATTGCTTACATGAGATTCAAATGCGTATAAACCTAGATCGTTCATAACTCGTGAGTTTCTATTTTCATGTGCAAATCGAATTACAAGTGCATATATATGAAATTGGTCGTAACTCCGTTTAGCATGAGCGTATTTATTTGAAAAGGTTAGTATGAGTGTATTGATTTGAAAACGTAATCACATTGTTGTTTAAGGCTTGGTATTCGGAAATGAAAGAAATGTTAAGTAAACCATGGCGTTGCATATATTTGTTTGAATTTGTGTTGGGATTGTGCAACGCCGTCCCGTGAAATTTAAAGCCCTGTGCCATTATTTTAACTTAGGCCTTTTAGTTCCGAAAGATGAAGTATTCGTAAGCTCAGCGATTTTTAACTCCACAATGCATCGCTTTCGATATCGACCAAATAAAATTCTAACCATATTCTAATATAAATACATTTTCTTTTTCTTTTTATTTTTTCTTTTTTTTTCCTAGCTGTAACCATTGAGCATTCTAAGTATCTTACGGCAACATGTAAACTTTTAAGCATTACGTGATATAAGAAATTTTTAACTATATCATCGCTACAACACTTTTTCTTAAACCTTTTTTAGCTCATAATATAGTTTTATTGTGAATATGGGTTTAGTTTAAAGTTTAAACTTTCTCAAACTTTGGGACTCAAGTGCAAAATAAGTAAAGAATAAAGAGGCTGATATGATAAATGGTAAAATTGAAAGGACCAGTATTTCCATTTTTCCCCATTAAATTACAGGTAGAAGCTTCTAACTTTTTTCTGTTATAAAAAGATTATATGTTCTGTCCTAAGTCGTCTTTTAATAAGATCAAATCTTCCAAGAATGAGTATATATTAATACCGAAGTTTTAGACATTGGAGGCCCCTCAAAATCGGAGGCCCTGTGCGGTCGCACATGCCGCACATGCTCAAATCCGGGCCTGGGATTGTGGTGAATCGGTTTTAGCTCTATTGCAAAATGGGTGCATGTAAATAGCATTCTAACCATTTTTTCCAAAAAATTTTGTACAAGAGCCATTGTCAGTTTGTCACTATATAAACTTTAAAAATAATATGTCGATTTTAACATGTGTTCACAAGGAATATGACGGGACAAATAATATGTCGATTTTAACTTCTTGTGAACTTGCCCATGTATCAAAATTTTGTGTTGCATATTAGTTCCTTGTGAATCTTAACTTCCAAATCACGAAAACAATGTGGTTAATGATCTTTGAGTATCAAATAAATAAGTCAAGACAATATATATCGACTTCCTTCCATTAAAACACTTTTAGCGTGCTTAACCATATCAATCAAGTTTATTCCGTTAAAACGCTCTGAGTTGAAGAGCAACCATCAAGATGATCAAGGCCAACGAATCACGTATGATAATCTTCTACATAAGCTTTCTTGTAATGCTTGTTGGGCACGAGTGTAAGCTCTTGTTATTCATTTAGTTTTTTCCGTATTATTATAACTTCTTTTTTTTTTTAACCATAGTTTTGATCTTGTGGGCGACTCGCTCACATGGTTTGAGTCCACCGTCATAGAGACCCAAACTGAGCAATGTGCATCATATCATAACTAATGTTGTCATCTTGAACTTATATATAGGTAGAAAAATTGAAATCGATATCATCAAAACACATGGGATTTCGAAATCACCGGATTGTGGCGGACGTTGTACGGAAGCAATTGGAGTTGGAAAACCCAAGTATTGTTGTTGTCTTGACCCAAGTTTATGCAAGGAGACACGTGAACAGTGTCATGAAATATGTAAAAAACGTACAAATGTGACAACTGTGCCACAAAAATATACTAATTGAAGTTGTTTTAGGATAATGATTTATGATAAAAATAAATAAAAATAACGTCTATTTTGACATCTTTTGTAAGTTATTACCTCCGTCTAAAAATAAATGTTAGATTTGACTTTTTAAAGTATTTTCTGTTCAACTTTAACTGTAAATACTTTTATTTCTGTTATATAATATTTGATGCAAAATATATGAATGGATTGTGTTTTAATTGTATTTTAAGTGGTACAATTTTTATTAAGTATATAATACAAATAAAAATATTTAAGGTTAAAGTTGAAGAAAAAAACTTTAAAAAATCAAACTTAACACTTATTTTGGGACAGAAAGAGTAAAAGTTTGACTTAAAATATTCATATATTTAATACAAAAAACGTTAATTATAAATTTGCAAGTATAATCAGTTGGGAGGTGTTTGTTTCGGCTTAAATGGCCAACTTATAGCTTATTTGATTTTAGGCTTATATTTTATAAGCTCATTTTTTGTGATTTATTTTGAAACTTTTCCGCGTATGTAAATTTATTATGACCTGATAAAATTCTATAACCCGAAAAGTTTCCAAAAAAAATAAAAATAAAAAATAAAATAAAAAGGAGTTTATGATCTCAAAAGTCAAAACCAAATAAAAGAAATAGCCCTTGGTTTCGAAAGGCCCTGCAATAAGATACGTATCCTCCGTCTAAGAAGTGCAGCTTATTGATCTTGTTTGCTAAAAATAATCTGCACTAGACATATTCAGATTAAGGTTCTTTCTTTTTCTTCTTCTTCATCTACTGTATTTCATTTTGCTAATTCAAATTATCTCTATCTTTACTTTTCGTTTTCATTTCTGTTCCGTTAATTTAATCAATTAAAATTGGTTTAGATGTTAGGGCTCTTTTATGTAAACACGTCCAAGTGGATGGATTTAATATGCGGGTCATTTCATCCCAGAATAGGAATTGATTGCAAACGTCACGTGGTAAAAGGGTTATACCCCGGCAAATTTTATAAATATGAATGATATTTACATTGGAATGTGGCTCACTACACTATAACGTGCCACTATAAAACACAAGCCAACAATCATATTTGTTCTGCTCGGGTCTATCGTTTTATGTTCTGACTGCAAACCTATGTCAGTTACTCTTGTGCTTGTGAAATTCATCCATCTTTTAGAGCGCTAACAATTTGCAAATGGCAAACGTTTCAATTCGCCTTGCGTATCCCAAACTGGATATTGTTGCGATTTGTTGGGATATGAGGATTCAGTATCGTTTTGTAGGCTCCTTTTTATCTATATTATAGCAGAATCATAAGTCACATACAAACAATCTTACCGCCCCAATCCAATGGCCCCATATTTCCATCTCTACCCACCACCGTGATTTTGCTTCAATCATCCTAGTGTAGCTTACATAAAGGTAATGGAATTATAAACACTGGCAGGCCTTTAGTGTAAAGCCAGTGAGATCAATACTCCATTGTATTTCATGATGCTATTTTTTTGGGATTGTTTCCGACCTTTTGACCGACTAATGCACGGGGTTTGAACCCACCGTCCCATAGACTGAAACTAGGTAAAGCCCTCCCTTTTCAGGAGGGGTTGACGTGGCCACTTCAGGGTTGTTTGCACCTAGCAGGAACTGAACTTGAGACCCACACATTTTACTATTTTAGTGTGATAGTCAGAAGTGTTTTTGCCCGTAGGCCACCCCCGACTGGTTATTTTATGATGCTATTAACTATTGTTGATAGATAGGTGTTTTTTGAAATGTCTAATAAGCTGGTTATTCATAACTCAGGATCTTTTTTGTCATGACAAAAAGCACTTAACGAGTCAACCTAACCAGCTAGAGTCCACAAGCCACTATAGAGAGAAATACCTCTTTCGACCTGCTTGTTTCTGGGCTATTACCCTCTCAGCTTTTTATTTAATGTATGGCGTGCTGATTTTCCCACCTTTAGGTCAATTTACCGACTAATATCAGGTAGACAGGTATGACATGTTTTGGTACCAATGGTCTATCCCCAGGGAAGTTATTTAACCAAAAACTAAAAAGTAATTGGTAGAATAGCTTTATGTGCTGAAGATATGTAATTTTCAGCTGATTCTCTGGACAGAACTTTCATTTTAAGGATGACAAGTTTAGAGTTGTAACTGAATCTTCTCATATTTTTTAGTCGATTAAGCTGAGTGTTACACTTTTCTGTGTCTCTTTAATCCATATGGCATTGGCAGCAAATAGATATAAGCACATCAGGAACAGGACATTTATCTGGGATAGTTGAGCTAGAAACATTGCACGCTTACTATTGGAGATAGACAGATAATGGTTGCCTGTGTATATACTAGTTATAGCATGAGATAGACAGATAATGGTTGCCTGTGTATATACTAGTTATAGCATGAGATATTTGTTATTCTAGACATCCTGTGTCCATGGATCATATGATACATATTTGCTATTCGTTTTCTTGAATGTACTTTTCTTTCTATGATAACTTGAAGTCAAAGCCTCGAATATACACCTTATGCAGTGTTCTCCATTATTAGGAAGCAGATATATACCGCTCACCTCTTTCTCTCCATCTTAGTGCAACTTATATAAAGCTAAGTAAGAATCTAATTAATTGCGGCCATAAGTGTAGAGCGAATAAGATGGATACTCCCCTGAATTTGTGTCTTTGGGCTTGGGATGCCGTCCTGCATTCCTGTATTCCTGTGGCTCTTTTATAAATTGATATCGGGTGACAAGAAGAATTATTTGTGTGTTTAAGTTAATTTTCTTCCAAGCCATGACTTGTTACAGATGAATTGTAGTATTCCATAAATGTGTTTTACATGTTGGTTATTAATGAACTTCAAGATCTGTTTTGTCTAGACTAAAAAAGTATTCAACAGGTCAACCTGACTAGCTTGACTTTGATTCCACGAGCCACTTTAGAAAGAAAAAGAACCCATTATACCCACTCGTGTGATCCATTACCCATGTTGACCCATTATTTATTATGTTTGACCTGCTACTTTTTCCGCCTTTATTAATTAATATCTGAGTAAGAAATATTTCTGGTGCCCCGCGACTCATTAACCAAAATAGAAACTAGTTAGCAGAATAGCTTTATATGCTTGCGTATCTTCTATACTGCAAAGTTTGGCATCTCTCTTTCTAGAAAGTCAATCAAAACAAACATTGTGACCTCTCAAGTTATCTCTATTCATCCGATTATGCTATTAGGAATGTCTGTGTTCAATATCCAAAGGAATTATATCTTTTCAACAGGTTTTAGGTTAAATCTTTGTTATCCATCACATCACGTATCCGTAGGTTATATGTTGATATTTGCTACTTTGTTTGTTATTCATACTTGCTTCTTTCTATGATTATGCGAAGTTAATGCTCTGAATTACTTTGTGTAGTGCTCACTACTTTGGTTTTTAAGACGCAGAAATGCATCCTCCTCTGACATTACATAGGCATCCAATGTGTGCTGAAGTAAGTTAAAAAAACTCCCTACTCTTTTCTGTTATGTCAAACAGTTGTATAAGTATGGAAAGCTTCTACACATGCATTGAGAATTGATACTTGATTAAAATAATCTCTCATCTCCAAACCACATGTTTTGATGTTGTTGCCAGAAGAAGAAAAATTATTAGGTAGCTCTCAAATGCCCTAATGTTAATTGTCAAGGGTACTGCGTCGATCTATCGAGTGTAGGATATAAGTGTGGCTCATATAGCTGTATAGGTCTTGTGCTTGTAGATTTATTCATATTGGACAACCCATTGAAACATTCAATCTCGGAAACTGATATTGTCTAACGCCTTCTGTCTTGTCTNCTGTGTTCAATATCCAAAGGAATTATATCTTTTCAACAGGTTTTAGGTTAAATCTTTGTTATCCATCACATCACGTATCCGTAGGTTATATGTTGATATTTGCTACTTTGTTTGTTATTCATACTTGCTTCTTTCTATGATTATGCGAAGTTAATGCTCTGAATTACTTTGTGTAGTGCTCACTACTTTGGTCTTTAAGACGCAGAAATGCATCCTCCTCTGACATTACATAGGCATCCAATGTGTGCTGAAGTAAGTTAAAAAAACTCCCTACTCTTTTCTGTTATGTCAAACAGTTGTATAAGTATGGAAAGCTTCTACACATGCATTGAGAATTGATACTTGATTAAAATAATCTCTCATCTCCAAACCACATGTTTTGATGTTGTTGCCAGATCTATCGAGTGTAGGATATAAGTGTGGCTCATATAGCTGTATAGGTCTTGTGCTTGTAGATTTATTCATATTGGACAACCCATTGAAACATTCAATCTCGGAAACTGATATTGTCTAACGCCTTCTGTCTTTTCTTTTGGTGTAGATAATTGAACTGTTTCAGAAGTGCCATAATGACCATCCTTACGGAAAGTTCTTTGGTGAGTGCACAGATCTCAAGATAAAGCTCGATAAGTGTTTTCGACAAGAAGTAAGCTTTCCTCAACAATTGTTTCTTTTATTTCATTAATCCTTTATAGAATTAAGCGTCTCATACCTTACATCTTTCTTGTTGGGTCTGGCAGAAAGCTGTGAAGAGGAAGGCAAATTTTGAAGAGAGTAAGAAACTTAAAGAGAGGCTACAAGTTTTGAGGAAAGAAGCTGCTGAAACTGAGAACGTGATGTAAATCCTACAGAACTTTTGGTCGTGTGGCAGTATGGAAATGATGACATTCATTCAATAAGCAGATAAGTTTCAATGTACGTAGTAGTTGGAAACTGATAATACATGGGTAAATCGAGACTACTTCCAAGTGATGTTTTGTAATACATTTACCGAGCAGATGTTTTTTTATGGGATTTTGCAAATTATAAACTAGAGTTTGTAGCTTGTTTCCTTTGATTTATGGGAAGTGTTAATTCACCATTGATTTGATTCAGTTTGTATTTACAGCACAAAGGAAAGAAAGATAATAGCTGCTTGTTTGTTGGAACTGTGCTTGTATCCTTTTCATACTAGTGATCTTCAAGTTTCTGTAGCATAATTGACTAGTCAGAGGTAATTGTAACATTATGATATACCAGTTAGTCAATTTGTGTGTTGTGTTTTGGGTTTTGATATACAAATTAGTCAATTTGTGTTGTGTTTTGATGTTTAATGAGTCAAACGGGGGCTAAACTATAGCATCTAACATGCACGACCCTTTAAAAGCTTATGTTAATCAACATAACCTATTGTTAGAAACCTTTCTGATGCAAAAACACTTTTTCTAAAAAAGTAGACAGCCAGTCAGTGACACTGAAAGACGGTGTATAAGTGATAATTCGATTATCCCCTCCCCCGCAAATATAAACAACATTGAACAACACGGATCTTGTTCTTATATAGATCTATCCGAAGCATATCAAAATGCTTTTTTTTTTTTTTTTTTTTTTTTTTAAAGTNTTTTTTTTATTTTATTAAATAACTTTTTAAAGTACTTTACGACTACTAAAATCATTAATGCACGATTCTAGTACTTGTAGTCAGATTTAGCACATCAAGTAATTGCAAAGTTCAAAACAGCTGAACAGAAGTGTACAGGTCACCCCATCACGTTGACAACCAATTTTCTAACTTCTAGTCTTGTCCAGATGTTGCATATCAACACCAGGCAGCAATTCACCATAGTTCGAGAAATATAAAGAGATGAAAGAAAACACCATACTTTAAGCACAAACAACTACATAAACTGCAAGAGTTCTACATAGCGAGACCAGTCTTACCATCAGACGACTATGAACACCAGCGTTCCCCAAAACACCTGATCCCTTATGAGGTCCCATATAGTAGACTGCTTAATAGACTTACAAATACTGTACATACTGAGACAGACTTTTGGCAGAGCCAAAACACAAGTTTCAGAAGAACTCTTACAAACATTACATCTTAGGAAAAACTAGCTGAAGTACAGCAGTCAATTGTTTAGCATTTTCTTCGGTTTGACCCATCTTATAGATCTTCAATTCTGATGCACCTGGGTTTTGGCTCCAGTTCTTAAGCACCATTAATGAGACAGGCCCGACCTTATCACTATTTGAGCTAGTAACATACCATTGAAAGTTTTCAGTGTCTTCAAGCTCCTCCTTACTTAACACAATGGTTGACTTTCCTTCGCTAGATTCAAAGAGTTGACTTGGATTTTTGACCACTGATGATTTCCTTGACTTGCTTTTATTCTCAGCCCATTCAAATAATTTCTGCAGTTGCGTTGCCAATTCCATCTTTTCAAATCCAGGCACTTCTGGTTTGCTTTCTTCTGCACAAATAAACAATAAATACATTGTATGCCTTTATATTGTACAATGCAGATGTGACGATTTTGACAAACTAGGTTAGCGATGGTTAACTTTGGGCTATGTTTAATATATAATGACTAACAAGGGTAAACTTTAACAATTTAGTTAAATGGGTCAATGTGTCGAACAGGTTGAAAGTGATCTGGAGTTACAACCTCCTTCATCTCTTTATTGAAAATATTAGATATATAATATGGTATTTTAATATTTAGTTAACTAATTTAGTTACTAGTTCCTGTGAAAATGTAAAAAAAGATGGTGGGTCGACCCGGTCCCTTTGGATCTATTTTAAAACACTACACAACCCACACATTTTAAAACCACTGGTACAAACAAATTAGTGTAACAAAATGAAGTGTATAAAAGTTCACCTACAAGGCTACAAGCACAAAAGAATTTTTTATTTTTATTTTATTTTATTTATTTATTTATTTATTTTTTACTAAAGCAGGGTTTCTAAGGAATACAAGTAAAAATGAGTGGGAGAAACTTCGACCCATTTACTTACGAATGGGCTGATTAGAGTTAGTCTTGTTTTTTTATGCCCGGAAAATGGTAGATAGTGTCTGAAGTAGTAACGTATTTTCATTGCAAAACAACTCCTAAATCATTTGATTTTTGAAATAATTAAATAACACAAAATCGTGTTTGACACACTATTTATTCATAAAAAACTGATTGATTTTGGACACAAGTTCTGAGTCAACTTAACACGTTCCATTTTGACCCATACAAAATTTACCCGTTTTTTCTTTACTCAAAAATTTTTTTTTTTTACCTGTTTCAAAACATACCCGACCTACCCATTCTTATAAATATGCTCTGATTAAAATACAGGCAAAGCAATTTGTCTTTATCATACCTGAAGAACCCTTAAAACTTCCATATGACATATTAGTTAATATCGACTTTGGTGAGTCTTTGTTGTCATCGGGATCAGCTTCTTCAAAATCTGGAACCACAGGCGGCACTTTTTCTAGCAACTCTTTCTGGTTTTCTGGTTTCTGTAGGAATGCCCTTCTTTGCAAGTACTCAAACAGCGTATAATAGACACATAGGTTAAGGACCACATTACCATTTCATTATCTCATATTAAGTATCATTCAGAAAAGTATATTTCATTAACTACTAAAAAAAGGATATTCTTTTCTCCATCCTTTTTCATTCGCTTGATCAATACGGTGTTTCAATAAAGCTAGCTCTCGCGGAAGCCACTAATTGACACAAATAAAATGATTTTAGCAGAAACGTAAAGGTATGATTAATAGAGAATAATGAATACTTGTTTTATTACTTACATGTGTTTTAATATCTCTGTGCAAACTCTTAGCCTTTTCTTCAAGTTCTACCTGCCATACAAGTCAATTCGGTAAAAAAAAATTTCCTGAAACGTACACACACACATGAAGCAGATAAGCAATATAGTAACTTTTAGTGGAGTAAATGATTAGGCATACCAATTCAAGCTTTTTAAGTAATCCGGATTTCACTTTAGCTTTCAAATCTTGACATTCTTCCTGAGATTAACAAATCAAAAGACATGAACAATGAAATGAATTAGTGTAAAATACACTACTACTTTGCACATTATGCATTAAGATAAGAAGATTAATTGCGTTCATATTTAGAAATAATTAGTTTTACGGTGAACAGATATAATCCCTTACCTCGGTAAATTCATCATCTGATAGAGAACTGATCCGGATTTCTGTTTCTAATGCTTGTAGCACAACAGTTTCGTCATTTTCACCAACCACACATTTCTTTACGCCTGAACAGACATCATACTAAAGTTACATATTGATACATTTATACGTGAAATACATTTATACATTCATACGTAAGTTACATCATGATACATCATATGATTACTACAAATTCCCAATTATATTAAATAGAAATTGACGATTACTGTAATCAAAGTGGAATTTAACAATATATCTGTTGTATAGAAGGACTAACCTGTTATTTGCATAAGCTGATAAGAACCCTTTGAAAAGCAACCGTTTGGATCTTCTTTAACTCTCACAAAACTTCCAATTACCTTATTCTCAAACGTCTCGGGTTCTTTTTCAAACTTCTGCACTAAACTCCTTCTCAAGTACACAAGCCTGATGTTTTCAGGAACAATTGATGCAAAACGATAGTGTGAAACATCAACCACCGCCTCTTTTTTCTCTACTATTTTATCTGAAGTTTTCTTTTTCTTGTTTTTATGGATTACTGGCGTCTCGTGAACATGAACATGAACATTTTCCTCTGAATCATACCTTAAATCATCATCATCGTCATCGTCATCGTCATCATCATCATCCGATGATGACACCTGATTCTCAGCTAAATGAGTCTCCAACGAGTCATATATTCTATTCATCCTTATTGTTTTTCTGTTGAAAATAGACTTTAACCATTCATCGCATTCAATTATCTTCTTCTTTTGGATCAAGTCTTTATCCTGACTATATCTCTTTACGATATTTTCTAAATCCCTTTGAGACAATGCATTAGTTGTATCTATCTCAAGATGTGTAAGAAATTCGATAAGACGTGTTGATCCCCAGCCGATGAATTCGTCCTTGTTTGAATTTGGTTTGACTTCTGGTTTGACCCTTTTGTTGGCTTTCTTCTTGGATGACCCAGGTGTTGATCTTTTCAATTTCTTTCCGGAATCATGTGGTTCCGTTTCTTCATTTTCGTCAGAATCAGAACACTGGTACTCATCACTGTCTTCACACTTATCTGAATCATAATTCTTTCCTGATTTCAGTTGCGCCTTTGCAGTTATCAGAACATCAAGAGTCAACTTTTCCACTTCATTAATAATCTCCCAGTATTCCTTATACAGAGTCTCATAAGTGTTTCGATTGTCAAAGTCTATTATTTCCTGCAAAGCCACAGTTCAAGAATATTATTAGAAATCTCATGCTATTTATATTAAAAGGGTGTTTTGGATTAGCTTATTTATTACTGGCTTATTAAACACAATAAGCGCAAAAAGGGTAAAAAGGCAAATCCTACCCCGTCAGAGTCCACATCTTTCTTTTCTTCGACAAGAAGTGCAAGCTTCAAGCAGTGATCACAGAATCCTTTCTTCCCTTTCACATGGACAAAATCAGCAGATTTGATACAACGTCCGCATACACTTTTTGGACAGGAATAACATTGATAATCAGAAGCTCTACGACAAGTATCACACTTATGCCAATCTGGAAACAACAATAAACATCACATTATATGTAGGCATGATATGAAAATGTATAAGATTAATTTTTGCCATTTGTATCAATCTATTACAAAACGCATAATTCTAGTATTACCATTACTGATATCCAATATATTTATACCACTAATAATTCAGATCGGCACATTAGCCTACATATGAAAGAAGTTGATACTTGATACAAGTTGCTTACCACAAATAAACTTTTTAGCTTTTGCAGACGACTCATCCACACAGTCAAGATGATATGATTTTATGCAGCCCCTGAAATAAGTATGCATAAGTCCATATTTTCACAATGCTCCCAAATAATATATAACCAAAACAATAACAAAATAAATAAAAAGCAAAGATTTTGCTTAATGGGGCTATGGCATCTAGCAAACTTGACTACATTGAAATACTTTGATCAGTATAAAGTCACGATCAAATAAGAAGCGTGAATACTGCTTCACAAAATTGCGCACATTACTTTTATTTATCTTAACAAAAAACATAAGCCAGTAAAGGTAAAGCACAACTTTTCGCAAATATTTAGCTTCTCACATGATCCTAAGCTCATCAATCTAACCAATGTCACTCCTATTTAGCAACAAATTAGATAAACATAACATCAATAATTTCAAGCCATTGAGAAATCAAACATCATAATAAATGATGTCTAAACATCAAACATCCACCAGAGCAATCAATTAAGGTACATCAAATATTCATTTCTCAAACAAACACAAAAGACCAAAATACCCTTTTAAGCCCAGACAACATGCATACAAAACAAGTGTCACATTATATGTTAGGCATAATAACAAAATAAATACAGTAAAAAGCAAAAGATTTTGCGCAATGGAGTTATGACATCTAGCAAACTTGACTACATTTTAAATACATTGATGAGCATCGAGTCACGATCAAATAAGAAGCGTGAATGCTGCTTCACAAAGTTGATCACATTACTTTCATTTATCTTATTCACGAAAACTGTAAACCAGTAAAGGCAAAGCACAACTTTTCGCGAATATATAGCTTCCTCACATGATCCTAAGCTCATCAATCTAACCAATGTCACTCCTATTTAGCAACAAATTAGATAAACATACATCAATTATTTCATGTCATTAAGCAATCAAACATCATAATAAATGATGCCCAAACATCAAACATCCAACATAGCAATCAATAAAGGTACATCAAATATTCATTTCACAAACAAACACAAAAGACCAAAATACCCTTTTGAGCCCAGACAACATGCAGACAAAACAAGTGTCAAGATCATCAAATAAAACCAAACAAAAAACACCCATTTCATAACCTTAAACTAAATGCACATAAATCAAAATTAAAAATTTATATAAAAAAAAAATCACCTATGATCACACATAATCACTTCACCACCATCTTTACAAACAAAACACCATTCTTCAGAATCTTCATCATTTTTACAAATCACTTTTCTACCCTTCTTTTTCATTTTTTTCAACACAATGTGTACTAATTAAAAAACCCTTTTAAAAAAAACACAAATTTAGTAAATTAACTAGTGTAAGATGATGATCAGAACAGACCCATTAGAGGGTGTTTGGTGATAATGATTGAAAATGGAATAATGGTTTTGGTTGAAAAGAAAGAGAGAGAGTGTCAAGTGAAATGAAAGGACGGATAATTTTGTAGAAAAAAAAAAAAAAGGGTTTTATGAGTGAGTGGGTTTTAGAAAGAGAGAGTATATAGTCTTAAAAGACATAAAAGTATTGCTATGTTTGCCTACATATTGACGTGTGTCAATTTTTATGGTTAAATATGGTAAAATATTGATATGATGAAAATGTTTGTGTTTTTTTATAAGGTATAAATGATATAAAAGGTAGGAAATTTATGACTAATTTTTAAAAATTGATTTATTTAACTTGTCTTTATTTTCAATCAAAGACATTTAATGTTTTTACTTTTAAAATTTATGATGTTTTATGTTTTTATTTCATATTCAAACATCTTGTAATCCGCACCTAACCTATACTTATCTATCTTTATATCTAAACATCTAATTTTTCAATCTCAAGAACATCTAACATCACCCACCATCATGATACCCACACACCAGCGTTAATCATCCTAATCTAACACCATCATCCAATCAGGTGGGTATGGTGGTGATGTCGAATTGTCGATGGTGGGTGGGGCTGGGTTGACGACATTGGTGGGTGGGAATGGTGTGGTGCCGGTGGTGGTAGAGGGATTGAGGGTGACCCTGATGGTGGGTAGGTTATTGAGGTTGAACAAGTTTTAGACTGTATTTTTGTAGTTTTTAGGTGGATCAAGGAGCGTTTAAACATGAAACAGATAAAACTTTATCGAAAAATCATTAAATATTTAAGTACAGCATAAACAATCGTTATTGTAAAGATAAGAAAGTTAAGCCTTGTTTGTTAATTTTTTTTTTTATTAAGTCATGTTTAATAAATAAATAACTTTAATGAAGACACTTTCAGTTTTATTACTTAATAATTCCAATCATCTTTTTCTATTAAGTCACAAACAAACAGTTTTTATATAACCTAATGAATTTAATTTTTTTCATATTAAGTCAACCAAGTCGAATTCAAACACCACCTTAGATTACCTTTAAAATTTAGATACATTGATGGGAAATTAGCCATGATGCCATCTGCCCTTTCTTTATATTGTTAGTATATATTTTTAATTTTTGAAAACACTAGACGAGTACCCATGCATAACAACGAGATTTTATAGCGGCATATAGTTGTAGCGATAAAAAAAGTTTATGGGTTATAAACGAAAAATAATAAAAGTTTGAGGATTTGGGGATTAAACATTTTGAAACCCGGTTCGACTGGGCCGGTTCCATCGGTTGAACCGATGCTGATCGAAAAAACAGGTCAAATAAAACAGGTTTTTGTATTTTCGGAACCCGGTTAGACCTGAAAATTTGTTTTGTATATTTTCCCCGAAAATTGTGGTGTAAACTTTGACTATTTAGTATATAACTTAAATACATTTTAATTTAAAATATTTCTTAAGTTTCCTTAGATAGGTGACTGAACTTTTTAAGTTTGACCATGACTAAATTTTTTCACTTTTCAAGTTTGACCATTTTTGTTTTATAGATAATATAGATTAGTTAAAGATAAGTATATTAAATCGGAATCTTGTCAATTTTATCCTAAAATAAAGTACAGGTGGTAATTGATTTGTAATCTTGAAAGATGCAACAAGAGTAAGGGCCCGTTTACTTTTAGGGGATAGGAGTTGGACTTGGGGATGATGAAATATTTTTATTGTTTGGTATGTTTGAGTGGGCCCCATAAATGGGGATGAATACCAAAAATTAGCTATGTGATAATCCTAACCATGTTGCATACTTTTTGTTATATTCTCTTTTTAAGTGGGTACATTTTTTGCATCAACCAATCTATATTTGTTTCTTACAATGATAACATTTTTAAGTTTATAAATTATAATATTCATTTATAACATATATAATATTTTATTTTTCTCTCTCCCTATTTAATTCAAAACCTAATCCTAATACAAATCCAAATCTAAATCACAATCCTACACCCATCTAGAAACCAAACAGGCCCTAAGATTGGAAAACTAGTGAATGGGAATTTTCATGTAAAGAATTGAATTTAAAACAAATTAAAATTGTCATGTAGACAACAAAAACACAATGTATAGTATATTTGACAAAAGTAATTAGAGATGTAGCCATAAATATAGATGGATAGGGAATTAATGTATGGTATATTTGACAAAAGTAATTAGAGATATAGCCATAAATAGAGATGGATAGGGAGTTGCGGAGTATATTTTTTTGAGCAAGGATAGGGAGTTATAGGAAAATATTATTTTTTATATAGGGAGTTGCGGAGTATATTTTTTTGAGCAAGGATAGGGAGTTATAGGAAAATATTATTTTTTATAATCTATGAAGTAGCATTTGATTTTTAGGATTTGCTAATAACAAGCATTCAATGTTTAAAAATTAGCATTTAATGATCTTTAAACATTTTATATTTAACATCATATACCATGTTTAAAATAATTAAAAGTGTATAATTATGGAATACATGAGTTCATTAAATGTGTTTTTTATATGAATTTTGCCAACAAATGCCCACTAGGCAAATGTTAAGGTGTAGTTAATGAACACAAACTTTCTTAATGAACCAAAAAATGCATTAAATACACATTAAATGAACTTGTAAATTACTATATTTGAACATGATTTTTACTTGAATGAATTAAAACATTCATTTTATAAATAGATTAATCTGTGCCCACTAGGCAAAGGTTAGCAAAACCCTTTTTATATATATGAAATGCTTAAATAGCACATAGTGTGTTGTTGTTAGCAAATTCCTTAGATATTATGAAATATTATATTTTATAATTTTTTATATGTTTTGTTTGTCAAACAAAACATATATTTTAAGTAGCTTAATTTTTTTTTAAGAAAAAGCAAAATTTTGTCAATAATCTCTATGCCAAATATACTTGTAAAACTATATACAATATTTAATCTTTTCACTGTGTGGATACATTTATGATCCTTTGTTACCGATAAAACAAAGCAATTGCCAAGCTCTTAGGGGGTTGGCAACACCCCTCACCCCAAATCTCTTCACTCACTTACACCCAATCCCCTTATGCCACATCATCCCCCCACTTTTTCCTTCCCTCACTCATTTTTTGTTGGCAACACACCCCTCACCCTTCACTCA
>LBNU01017574.1:39998-52610 GCA_014162995.1 Artemisia annua
TGGAATTTAACAATATATCTGTTGTATAGAAGGACTAACCTGTTATTTGCATAAGCTGATAAGAACCCTTTGAAAAGCAACCGTTTGGATCTTCTTTAACTCTCACAAAACTTCCAATTACCTTATTCTCAAACGTCTCGGGTTCTTTTTCAAACTTCTGCACTAAACTCCTTCTCAAGTACACAAGCCTGATGTTTTCAGGAACAATTGATGCAAAACGATAGTGTGAAACATCAACCACCGCCTCTTTTTTCTCTACTATTTTATCTGAAGTTTTCTTTTTCTTGTTTTTATGGATTACTGGCGTCTCGTGAACATGAACATGAACATTTTCCTCTGAATCATACCTTAAATCATCATCATCGTCATCGTCATCGTCATCATCATCATCCGATGATGACACCTGATTCTCAGCTAAATGAGTCTCCAACGAGTCATATATTCTATTCATCCTTATTGTTTTTCTGTTGAAAATAGACTTTAACCATTCATCGCATTCAATTATCTTCTTCTTTTGGATCAAGTCTTTATCCTGACTATATCTCTTTACGATATTTTCTAAATCCCTTTGAGACAATGCATTAGTTGTATCTATCTCAAGATGTGTAAGAAATTCGATAAGACGTGTTGATCCCCAGCCGATGAATTCGTCCTTGTTTGAATTTGGTTTGACTTCTGGTTTGACCCTTTTGTTGGCTTTCTTCTTGGATGACCCAGGTGTTGATCTTTTCAATTTCTTTCCGGAATCATGTGGTTCCGTTTCTTCATTTTCGTCAGAATCAGAACACTGGTACTCATCACTGTCTTCACACTTATCTGAATCATAATTCTTTCCTGATTTCAGTTGCGCCTTTGCAGTTATCAGAACATCAAGAGTCAACTTTTCCACTTCATTAATAATCTCCCAGTATTCCTTATACAGAGTCTCATAAGTGTTTCGATTGTCAAAGTCTATTATTTCCTGCAAAGCCACAGTTCAAGAATATTATTAGAAATCTCATGCTATTTATATTAAAAGGGTGTTTTGGATTAGCTTATTTATTACTGGCTTATTAAACACAATAAGCACAAAAAGGGTAAAAAGGCAAATCCTACCCCGTCAGAGTCCACATCTTTCTTTTCTTCGACAAGAAGTGCAAGCTTCAAGCAGTGATCACAGAATCCTTTCTTCCCTTTCACATGGACAAAATCAGCAGATTTGATACAACGTCCGCATACACTTTTTGGACAGGAATAACATTGATAATCAGAAGCTCTACGACAAGTATCACACTTATGCCAATCTGGAAACAACAATAAACATCACATTATATGTAGGCATGATATGAAAATGTATAAGATTAATTTTTGCCATTTGTATCAATCTATTACAAAACGCATAATTCTAGTATTACCATTACTGATATCCAATATATTTATACTACTAATATTTCAGATCAGCACATTAGTCTACATATAAAAGAAGTTGATACTTGATACAAGACGCTTACCGCATATAAACTTTTTAGCTTTTGCAGACGACTCATCCACGCAGTCGAGATGATATGATTTTATGCAACCCCTGAAATAAGTATGCATAACTGCATTAGTCCATGTTTTCACAATTCTCCTAAATCTATAAAAATATAACCAAAATAATACTAACAAAATACATAAAAAGCAAAAGATTTTGCTTAATGGTGTTAATGCATCTAGCAAACTTGACTACATTTAAATACATTGATCAGCATAGAGTCACGATCAAATAAGAAGCGTGAATGCTGCTTCACAAAGTTGCGCACATTACTTTATTTATCTTAACAAAAAACATAAGCCAGTAAAGGTAAAGCACAACTTTTCGCAAATATTTAGCTTCTCACATGATCCTAAGCTCATCAATCTAACCAATGTCACTCCTATTTAGCAACAAATTAGATAAACATAACATCAATAATTTCAAGCCATTGAGAAATCAAACATCATAATAAATGATGTCTAAACATCAAACATCCACCAGAGCAATCAATAAAGGTACATCAAATATTCATTTCTCAAACAAACACAAAAGACCAAAATACCCTTTTAAGCCCAGACAACATGCAGACAAAACAAGTGTCACATTATATGTTAGGCATAATAACAAAATAAATACAGTAAAAAGCAAAAGATTTTGCGCAATGGAGTTATGACATCTAGCAAACTTGACTACATTTTAAATACATTGATGAGCATAGAGTCACGATCAAATAAGAAGCGTGAATGCTGCTTCACAAAGTTGATCACATTACTTTCATTTATCTTATTCACGAAAACTGTAAACCAGTAATGGCAAAGCACAACTTTTCGCGAACATATAGCTTCCTCACATGATCCTAAGCTCATCAATCTAACCAATGTCACTCCTATTTAGCAACAAATTAGATAAACATACATCAATTATTTCATGTCATTAAGCAATCAAACATCATAATAAATGATGTCCAAACATCCAACATAGCAATCAATTTAGGTACATCAAATATTCATTTCTCAAACAAACACAAAAGACCAAAATACCCTTTTAAGCCCAGACAACATGCAGACAAAACAAGTGTCAAACCAGTCAAAAACAAGTCAAGATCATCAAATAAAACCAAACAAAAAACACCCATTTCATAACCTTAAACCAAAGGCACATAAATCAAAATTAAAAATTTATATTAAAAAAAAAATCACCTATGGTCACACATAATCACTTCACCACCATCTTTACAAACAAAACACCATTCTTCAGAATCTTCATCATTTTTACAAATCACTTTTCTACCCTTCTTTTTCATCTTTTTTCAACACAATGTGTACTAATTAAAAAACCCTTTTAAAAAAAACACAAATTTAGTAAATAAACTAGTGTAAGATGATGATCAGAACAGACCCATTTGAGGGTGTTTGGTGATAATGATTGAAAATGGAATAATGGTTTTTGGTTGAAAAGAAAGAGAGAGAGTGTCAAGTGAAATGAAAGGACGGATAATTTTGTAGAAAAAAATAAAGGGTTTTATGAGTGAGTGGGTTTTAGAAAGAGAGAGAGCATACTATAGTCTTGAAAGACTTAAAAGTATTGCTATATTTGCCTACATATTGACATGTGTCAATTTTTATGGTTAAATATGGTAAAATATTGATATGATGAAAATGTTTGTGTTTTTGATAAGGTATTAAATGATATAAAAGGTAGGAAATTTATGACTAATTTTTAATTAATTTATTTAACTTGTCTTTATTTTCAATCAAAGACATTTAATGTTTTTACTTTTAAAATTTATGATGTTTAAATTCTTTGGGGTTTTTTTTTTTTTTTTTCCCTTAGCTAAGGAATACCATTTAATATTATTACTTTTTATGTAGGGCTCATAAAAATCTCTTGTTTGGTCTATATCCACAAAGGCTTAAATTATCATGCCTTCCCAATTAAGAAGCTTATATAGAAATGGGACCCATCAAAGGACTTGTGGTCTAGTGGGTGGGGCTTACATGGTTAAGCACCCACAAGTGGGAGTAGTACCGGGTGGGTGACCACCCGGGAAGTCCTCACTTGTGGTCCACTTGCAGACCATATTGTTCCGGAGATATATTGCAATGATGGATTTGAACCTTTGAGCCACTCGCTGCGGGGGTTCGAATCCTGAGCATGGCCCGGTTTTCATCCGGCTGTTACTCCAGCAAGGTAACTTGTGTGGAGGCAGTACGGTTTCCAGGGGAAACCCGTTACCACCTGAGATCAGCGTGGACCCGGTTAAGACAACATAGTCTGGCGGGGTGGCGATGGGGCCTTCGTTGTCCGCGAAGGTGGTCAGTTCTAAGTTGAAATTTACCTTTCAAAAAAAAAAAATATAGAAATGGGACCCACATGGACCCTTAGCTAAGGAAGAAAAGAAACACCTCATTTGTTTCATAACCAAACATCTTTTAATCCGCATTTAAACTAGAGATGTGATACATGGACCTAATAAATAGGCCTAACCGTGGACCTACCGTATTAATATATACAAGTTATTAATACGGTAGGTCCACGGTTAGGCCTATTCATTATGCCCATCTATCATTTTTGTTTAAACTATACTAAGATATCTTTATATCTAAACACCTAATTTTTCAACCTCAAAAACCTCTAACGTGACCCACCATCATGATACCCACTCGCCAGCGTTAATCACCCTAATCTAACACCATCATCCAATCACGTGGGAATGGTGGTGATGTCGATGTTGGGTAGGGCTGGGGTGACGGCGTTGGTAGGTGGGAATGGTGTGGTGGCAGTGGTGGTAGAGGGATTGAGGGTGACCCTGATGGTGGGTTGGTTATTGAGGTTGAGCAAGTTTTAGATTGTATTTTGTAATTTTTAGGTGGATCAAGGAGCGTTTACAAATGAAACAGATAAATCATTAAATATTTAAGTAAAGCATAAAACAATCGTTATGGTAAAGATAAGAAAGTTAGGCCTTGTTTGTTAATTTTTTTTTATTAAGTCATGTTTAATCAATATATGACTTTAATGCGAAACTTTCAGTTTTATTACTTAATACTTTCGGTCATCTTTCTCTATCAATTCACAAACAAACCGTTTTTATATGACTTAATATATATATTTTTTTTCATATTAAGTCAATTAAATCGAATTCAAACACCACCTTAAATACCTTTAAAATTTAGATACATTGATTAGAAATTAGCAATGATGCCATCTGCCCTTTCTTTATATTGTTAGTATATATTTTTAATTTTCGAAAACATTAATTAAAGATAAGCATATTAAATTGGAATCTTGTCAATTTTATCCTAAAATAAAGTGCAGGTGGTAATTGATTTCTAATCTTGAAAGATGCAAGAAAACTAGTGAATGGAAATTTTCATGTAAATAATTAAATTTAAAACAAATTAAAATTGTCATGTAGACAACTAAACACAATGTATGGTATATTTGACAAAAGTAGTTAAAGATGTAGCCATAAATAGAGATGGATAGGGAGTTATAGAAAAATATTATTTTTTATAATCTATGAAGTAGCATTTTAATTTTATGATTTGCTAATAACAAGCATTTTATGTTTAAAAAATTAGCATTTAATGATCTTTAAACATTTTATATCTTTTATATAATAAAACAAAACTCCTAGTGGGGACTTTCTCATTTCAAAAAAATCAAATCATACCTTATTTAGTAATTATTTTTTAATTTATTTTTTTACCATGGATTTTGAGAAATAATTAAACCTAAATATTTCCATATTTGGCCAAATTTTTAAAAAATTCGTTTAACAAATTTGGATATTGAAAAAAACAAGATATACACATGTACTTCTAAGCTATTATCCAATACTTTTGGACTAAAATATAACATTTAAGAAAAAGAACATGGGTATCATAATCTAATCCCACAACAATCTGTCCAATGCATTGATCCCTCGAATAATGCTTCATACCCTTACAATAACCGTAATTCTAAATTCTAGGAGAGAAAAGAAGATGCATAAAGTTATTCGAATTCGATGATTAAAAGGTGAGTTAGCGTTAATTGTTTAATTGTTATTTTGTGTTGTGATTTTCGAATCAGGTGTTGATGATTATGGGTATGATTTTGATCGAATTAGGTTTTTGGTTATGTGGAAAAAAAATCTTTCTCCCATCAACTTCGTAAGGGGTATACTTCATTGATTATAATAAAAAAAAAGCCGGGGACTGCAATTCATCATGGTATGTTGGTAACTATGTTCATTAGGAGACTTTTGGTTATATGACTTAAGAGTGAATTTACCCTTTTCTGTTATTGATTGACAACTTAAATGTGCAGGTAATATTCGTAAGATGAGTATCATAGGCTTGGACTTGTTGATATATTGGATCTTCGAATGTTTTCAATGAGTTCTGAACCCGTTTCTGGAATTTGTCGATACATAATCTTAACATGTTATCTATGAGTACATGTATTGGCTGATATCCTGAGCTTCATGTTATACAAGTGATTATAGATTTATATAATTGACTTATTAGTAGTTGTTGACGGGTTATCTGCTAAGAGTATCTCAGGATACCATTGATTTATTAAATCCTACTACGGACTGACCTATGTCTTTATGACTTTACCAAAGTCAAATTTGACATAAAAAAGCTATTAAGTCTGGTAAATCCAAAGAGGTTCAAAAAGATATCACAAACCAATCAATTCATCAAGTACTGAATATCAAAATAATGTAGTAACAGATTTACACATTTACCACTTGGTCACTTGACTTCCTAAAAGTAAACACTGAAAAAAATATAGTAGAAGAAAATAAAGAAATCATTCAAATATGAACACTTACTACCTCGGTCAAATATAATAAATAAATAAATAAATATATTTAATTTTTAATAGATAAAAATACATTATTCAAAATTTTAGAAAAAACCCCGCGCGTGCGCGGGCATTATCACTAGTTTATCATTATATACCATGTTTAAAATGATTAAAAGTGTATAATTATAGAATACATAAGTTTATTAAATGTGTTTTTTATATATGAAACACCCAGTGAGTTGTTGTTAGCAAATTTCTTAGATATTATGAAATATTATATTTTATAATCTTTTATATGTTTTGTCTATTAAAAAAAACATATATGTTAAGCAGCTTAATTTTTCAAGAAAAAGCAAAATTTTGTCAATAATCTCTATGCCAAATATACTTGTAAAACTATATACAATATTTAATCTTTTCACTGTGCGGATACATTTATGATCCTTTGCTACCGATAAAACAAAGCAATTGCCAAGCTCTCACTGTGCTCTTTGATTGCGTTAATATTTTCTTCCTCTTTTAAATCATGCAATTTTGGTGTACATTTTATCAAGCATCTTGTAAAACTTTAAGTCATTTAATGGTTTTTTCCCCACAAATAATTGATGAACCTTTCCTGGTGCTTTAATCAAACATTTCGACCAATCAGCAACAGCAACCCTCGTGTTCTTACCACTTTATCCCATTTACGTGACTTTGTTAATATACTTTATAATTGTACATACTTTCCATCAATGTTGTAAAAATTGTGAATCGGTACTGAGGCGGTCAAGGGCCTTGTAGCGATTTTTAGCCGATTAATCGGCCCTAAACCTTGTAATCGCCGATTAATCGGCCGATTACCTTGTAAATCACTCCAAGTTCCAGGGCCTTGTAGCTTGTAATCGCCGATTAATCGGCCTTGTAGGCGGATTTTTGCAACACTGCTTTCCATGACGATTCAGGTCATCTATATTAGTTTTTACCGGTTTTTTTCACCTAGTCCTACTAATCCATGTGTGCTACAAGCACCAAAGCATAATCACCCACACAACCGGGTTAGGTAAAATTGACATAATTTTCTCAATTCAAAGGCAACATCTACCAAACCGACTAAAAGATCAACCATGCACCTGTAATGCTCCATTTCAGGGGGAAATTTTATACTTTTCAGTCATTAACTTGAAATGATGACGACCCCTCATCGATTAACGCTAATTTGCTGCATGCACTCAACACTCCTACAAACGTCACATTATCAGGTGTATGTCCTTGATTCAAGAACTTCTTGAAACGTTCAATGGCTTAAGTACCTAATCCATGCGTACGTAGCAAAACAACATATCATAACATTCCTTGATGAAATATCTTTGCACGCCATCTAAATAAACAAATTTCGAACTTTATCAAGATACCCACATTTCGCATATATGTCAACAAGCTCAGTCCAAGCATGCACAATCATACAACCAATCTAGTTAACAATAGGATGCATCAACACACCATTTTCATTCAGCTCCCTATAAGCGTACACTAGAAGAACCATCACCAAAATAGCTTCATATGGCAACAACTCAAGAACCTTCATCCGTTTTTAACAATACAACTAACCCTTGATCAACGAGCAGAGCTCCACGAAATAACGTCTATTTATTTGAGGCATTTCATCTAACACCTTATCCGCTTCATCAATCCGCCGAACCTTTTCGTACCAACAACCATCACATTCCCCATAGTTAGAATTAGATAGTGGTTGGTCAAAACTTGCTTTTATGCTTTTATTCTTACATGCTTTAAATATTATTTCTAACTAGTATATTGTTTTACCCATGTACTCACACGCATACACAAATATATACTACTCTATCTTTTCTAAAATAATTGTTCATGATAAAAAACACATAGTTTAAAAAACATAATTATTGTTGTTTTATCTCTCTTACCTTTTGTAGAAGGACACTTTTACTCTTAATTGATTAATTAATGTCGTTTTTAAAATTTGTAATATGATATTTTTGATAGTGGACAATTTGAGACATCTTAAAAAAGAATCGCGTACTATTAATTTACGACGGAAGGAGTACAATATCTTATCAGATATTTACATACCTATACACGCTTTTGCTAGAAGTTTCATGAAATAAGTCTCTATGGCTCTCTGAGACAAAGATATGATTGTCTACATTTTACTATTTTCATACTCCGCTTTGATAGAATTAGGCATTCAATTCGTGCAGTTGTGGTTATGACATCTATGTTAATGTTGAGTCCTAAATTAAATCACAGATAGTACAAACACACTAAAACAATGATATGCATGTTAGCGTATTTTAGTCATTTACGCAATCTTAAATCGGGAGAAAATAAATCATTAAGTTGTCGTTCTTCAAATCCACTTTGTATTTTCCAATATAAAGAAGGCAAGAAGTTCTCAAAGAGACGAGAGGCACAATGGTGAAGCTAAGCGGATACGTTATCATGATCTTTTGTGTAAGCTTTCTAGTGTTGCTAGTTTGTCATGATTGTAAGTTCACATTCTCTTATTTGCTCTTTCATATAAAAACTGTGAATAAATTTCATATATAAGCTTGTCCTTTTCTTTTCTGGTTTGTAGGTAGCAAAATTGATGTTAATGAAATCAAATCAATTGCTGCTGCGCCTTGCATGCTACAATGCGATCCCGTAGAGGATATGTGGTGCTGCTGTCAACGCAATAAACATAAGATAACAAACAGAGAGTTTTGTAGTCTTGAAATTGAGGGGTGCCAAAAGAAGTGTGAACTTTCACGAAGATGCTGTCCTCCTTAATGTTTATATGTGGTAATTTATATATATAATAAGTGTTAATGAAGTTGTATTCCTCATTTTCCATATAATGGACTATTTCGTTCATCTTAAAATTTCCTTCTTTCTTATATGACGTCGGATCGAAAGCAATTTTTATTCAGTAAATTGGATTTTATATATAGATGGAAGACAAACAAGCAACAAGCTGCGCCGCTAACTCTTTTTGGATTGTAAAACTAATTCTTTTGAAAACAACATTTGTGGATCTAGGTGTCATAACATTACTATGCACAACTCTGTTATAGCATTATCTTAAAATAAATATTTTCGGTATTGCTAAGGAACTAATTAAAAGTTGGGTTTCACTTATGACTTTGTTAAGGGAAATATTTTCATAACAACAAATGAGTGATCGGTAACACAATACATTTGTTTTTTACAACCAATTGCAGTGTAAATGGGTGATCGTGGAGAATAAGTTTTGAACAAACAATTTGGCATTTACGTACTGAGAAATAGTCGTCGAATCTAATCATCAAAATAATAAATATTTACAAAAGATCGATTTTTGTAGTTGATTTTACGCCATTCAATGACAAGTTGACGACTCACTAGCTAACACTTTGTGACACTCTAATTAGGAAGCACGGAAACATTGTGTCTCAGGAAATTTGCAAATAAAAAATTCATGCATCATAATATTGTGATAACTAACTTTGTTCCTTGTGAAATTACGTTTTCCATGTATGTCTTGGTGATCTTTAAAAATAAAATTGTCAAGCTCCAGACTTCAATTCCTTAACCGAACTAGTTGGTTCGCTAGCATTTGTGCTCCACTATTTAACATAAAAGTTAACATTCTGTACGTATCATCCTAGTGGTCATAGAACCAGATACTTATATATATGACTGAAAAAACCAATTTAAAAATTTGTAGTAAAAGATTGATTGAATAGTAGTAATGATGACTTGAAGCGAATTTAAAAGATTTAATTTATAAGGTTTTTAATTTCTATTAGCATATGAGTGGATAGTTAACAATACTAATGTACACAAATTAAAGGATTGTAATAGAGCAACCAATCATGCAGAGTCATACAACAACCAATCTTGTCAATAATCGGATGCATCAGCGCACCATTTTCAGTCAGCCCCCTCTACTAAGCAAACGCTGAAAGCACTATCATCAAAATAGCTTGATACAGCGGCAACAACCCAAGAAGCTTCATCCTTTTGTAACAATTCAACCCTTGATTCAAGTAATCATTATTCACATACCCATTTATCAACAAGCCGAGCTCCACGAAATAACATTTCTCTGATGCATTTTATCTAACACCTTCTCCACCAAAGGGCTTGTGTCCCAATGGTACCCCATATTATGTGAGAAGCTCCCCAACCAAATGGTTGTGGGTATAAGTCCTGCTTAAGTCATGTGAGATAGATTTGTGGTACAAATATTGTGAGATAGTTAAAAAATTGCCGTTCTAAAAAGAAAAAATCTAACACCTTATCCGCTTAATCAATCCGCCCAACCTTCCCAACAACCATCACATTCCATATACTTAGATTTCGATAGTATTTGCTTTATGCTTCTACTAGTTATAATACCCGCGCACGCGCGGGTTTTTTTTAAAAAAAATTTGAATGATATATTTTTATTTATTAAAAAACAAATAATTTAATTTTTATTTTGTTTGATTTATGATTTTTAATTGTAGTTTTTTATGATTAAAGATAATCATTTAAATCTTATCTATATTTTTTGTATTTATCTTCTACTTGTATAGTATATCAACAAAACGAATTTAAAAACTTATAAATTAAATAATAATTAACATATTACCTAATAAGGAAATATTCTTTTTTTTTTTTCAAAATGACAAAGTACCCACTAGGGGTTTTGTTTTATTATATAAGAGATTCTTACATGCTTTCAATCTTATTTCTAATTATATTGTTTTGCCCATGTACTCACGCGCACACACATAGATACTACAATATTTTCGCAGATATATATACATATACACACCTTCACTAGATGTTTTATGAAAGAAGCCTCTATGCGTCTTAAAAAAAACATGATTGTCTACATTCTACCTATCTTATACTCCGTTCTAACAGGATTAGGTATTGGTGTCATTGTGATTATAACATTTTAATGTTACGACCCAAATTAAATCACGGATTGTAACATCTTGTACAAACACACTAAAACAATGATATGCATGTTAGCGTATTTTAGTCATTTACGTACGCAATCTTAACTTGGGAGAAAATAATCATGATCGAAGTCTTTGTTTTATTGTGTGGATAAATATAAATTTGTCCCAGTTGTCGTTCTTTAAATCCACTTTGTATTTTCCAATATAAAGAAGGCAAGAAGTTCTGAAAAAGACGAATGACACAATGGTGAAGCTAAATGGATACGTTATCATGCTCTTTTGTGTAAGCTTTCTAGTGTTGCTAGTTTGTTACGAGTGTAAGTTGGCATTCTCTTTTTTGCTCTTTCGTAAAAAAATTGTGAATAGATTTCATATATAAGCTTTGTTTCACACGTCTTGCGTGGTTTCCACAGGATCGCTTATATCAAACAACATCATGCATATTAATCATACAAGAATCAAAACAGGAAACAATAAAAGATTGGGTGAACCCTTAATTGAAACTGATATATAAAACGTGAAAGGGTTACCAATTGTTTACAGAATCCTAGACCTATTTATACAAGATGAAACGCTGCCTTTGATACATCATAACTGTTGGCATACCGTTTCAATAAAAGTAAAAGATTCAATGTTTCTAAAATACTTAACTAACTGCCTTCGTTTATGCCTAATGGGTTTGTTGGCCTGCTGGCCCAAACCAGAAAACTTGCAGGCTTATTTCATACTTAATATAATCAAAGATTAATGGATTAAACTTTCCAACATATTCCCCCCTAATCTATTAATCTTTGTTTTCTTCAATCTTCTTGTTCCTTGATTCTCCTTGTTCATGCTTTCTTCAAAAATCATAGTTTTGATTCTTGGTGTTGATTTCTTCATGGCTTTTCGGTTTCTAATTGAACCAAATTCCAGCAGGGTTAGTGCCGCCATCTTGGTTTCAATTTTCGGCCTGACTTCTCATGATTCTCAAATGATCACATAAGCGGGTTAACGCCGTCATGGTGGGGTTAGCACAATCGAAAACTGAAACTGCAAAAAATCTCCAACTCATAATCAAAAAATAGCCTTCTTAAATCAGCCATGTCTCTTTCGTTCTCTCTTTGTCCCCTTCTCCTGAGACTGCTTCGTCTTCTTCTCTTCTCTTAAGACAGCCCTTCGTGTCTCTGATGAGACGAAAAATGTTACGTTTTTAGGGGTCATTTTGAGTCCTAATTCGTATGTTTTTGGTTTGGATTTCACCCAAAGTCGTTTCTTTTCTCATTTTAGGTACTTTTGAAGGGAAAATCACAAAAGAAGCATTTTCGGGCGTTTTCGGAGTGAAAAAGTGCGGAAAACAATAAAAACTCAAAAGACCTTGAAGATTACTGAAGGTGACGCCGTCAC